>JAOBAT010057533.1:0-26986 GCA_026413305.1 Hydrozoanthus tunicans | reverse complement strand
CATTTTTATTTGGTATCAGATTTGAATTATGATTTTGTATGTTGTCATTGGCTAACATGTTTTCTACGATAAAAAAACTGGTTATTTGCAAGCAATAAAAACGGCGGCGGATTGAGTGTTGTGTGACTATTTCAAAACCATTCCGTGTGCTCTCTTACAGAACACTTTTTTCTGCGCTCTCGACCGATCACAGTGCACGTACTAATTGGGTTATTTTATAATGGATATTAACATGTAACTGTATAAAATCAACTGATGAATGTCACAAGATTTGCAGGAAAATCTTTGATATTATTATTTTGAAATCTGCAGCAAACCAATAACCTAAAGCTGGATGAGTTTTAGCCAACTTGGGCTGACAATGTGTCTTTGGGTTTTCTTCAGTAGCATTTTGTTTGAATTGATAAATGAACTAGAGAGAATTTAGATGTTGATAAACTGACCATACTGTATCTGAAAGGCCACCTTGTTAAAATTAGTCACTTTTGTTTGGTCCACCAACCAAATGGCCATATTTTTTTTATTATAAGAAAACCTTGTTAATACAGTCACCCTGTTAAAACAGCCAATTTTTTTTCTGGCCCATAGGTGACCGTATTAACCAGTTCCAACTGTATCAACTACAATATTGCTCTCAATAGACTTGTTGATAGGCAAACATATATTTTTGACCAAGAGTTTCTTACACCTACCTTTGATTTGGCTGCTAGAGAAACTACTGTTAAATGTCTTAATTTTGTTAGCTGTGCTGGTGTTAATGGTGGTAATGATTCTGCACTATCTGGAAAAAAATGACAAAATTCTGTAATTAAAAACTTTGGTAAAAAAAAATAATCAAAAATCTCTCTAGTTGTATTCAGAAACTAAGGTGATTTATCAAAAATTTAATATAACACAAGTGTACATGTATTGATCGTACAGTTCACATGGAGCATCTCAAAGTGTTTTCAAAACAGAACTTTACTATAATCTTATTTTCTTGCAGTTTACCAAAAAAATGCAAACCTGTTAGTCAGATAATATTCATTTGATGAACAAAACAATGCCAATAAAAAATAAAGAAATTTTTGATTTTTTTAGATCTTTGGCATTACTAGAAACATACCATTTTTGAGATACCACATATATCATATACCATACAAAATATAACTGACGAAGCAAAATGGCATCAAAAGTTTCTTGTATGTACCTTTATAGTCTGCATATGTTCCAAATGCAAACAGATTCAACAGTTTCCAATAAGATTCATGCTCTCCTTTTGCTAACTACAAAACGAAATAGGTGAACTGGTCAGATAAAAATTTATTAATGAAACGAAATTTTTTGAATAAACAATGGTTTAGCTATTTAGTGGAATACTTAACATATAGATCTAAGTCTACAACTTCAGAAAACCAATTTAAATATAAGTTTCATCAGTAAAACTAACTAGTAATATATTTTTTGGGCTATTTAGAGCTGGATCTCAAGAGCAATAGTACCTTAGCCATATATGTCTTTTCAACATGTGATAGATCCTATCTGTAATAGGTCCTGCATAAGCTGAAAAAACTGAATTCATACCTCTTCCACATTAGGCATCTGTAATAGCTCACCAAACACAAACACACCGGGGGCCTCAAGT
The DNA here is from genome assembly GCA_026413305.1 of Hydrozoanthus tunicans. Lineage (NCBI taxonomy): Eukaryota > Metazoa > Cnidaria > Anthozoa > Zoantharia > Hydrozoanthidae > Hydrozoanthus > Hydrozoanthus tunicans. The sequence goes on along the minus strand of JAOBAT010057533.1, from coordinate 25,362 downwards.
ACTTGTTTCACAAGAGCAACAAGACCTGCGCCTCTAGTTGATTTCGCCAATAGAACAAACTGCTCCAAGTTGTTACTTGTACTGCCATGAGATTTGACTTCCTTCTCTGCCATGCTGCAGTTTTCTTCCATTGACCTTGGTGGTATTAACAGCAAAACATCAGCCACATATGTTCTCTTTGAAAGAAAAGGATAGCTTTATTTTAAAGAGACCAATTAAACAATCGAAGGAGGTACCATGATCCTTAACTTTTACATAACAAAAAACATAGTACAAAGTATTAAATAATACTAGCTGAATAACTCCAAGGATATTAATAGCATCAAAGTTATGGGGAGATGCACATACTGTAGCTTATTTTTATTCATACTTTACAGGGGTTCTGTCACCATTATTTTTTGTTTGACTGAGGTGTTATATCACCTAGACAAGAAGGAACCTTTATTTTCTTGGTTCAGTGGCTTGGTAGTAAAGTACAAGTAATATCCTTGGTTTGGTGGTTCAGTAGAAAAGCATTTAGTATTGTAACATTTTCCCTTGGATTGGTGGCTCGATATTGTTACAACTGACAAGCTATGGAGCCAACAAATTGCTTAAATACATGTCAAACCTATTCTCTAAATATTCATAGTAATGACAAATGAGCCACAGAGCCAACAAGCCACTGAAACACATGTTCTCTAAATATAAAGTATTGATGGTGAGCCCGGAGCCAACAAGTCACTTAAATAAATGCTTACCTAGGACTGACAAATTTTTTACAAGTGATGAGCCATCAAGCCGGACCAATATTCTTTGATAAAAATGGCCCTGTATTCTTATAGTTGCTCCATTTTGTTTAATACACAAAGCTCTCTCAATTTATTGATTAAAAATAAGTACCAATGATTTGAATTTAAGTGCTTCATCTTACATATTCACCAACACAACAATTTTAGATCATATATTTACGACTTATTAAAATCTGTACATACAGCGAATATACTAGTCAGTTGTCAGATGATATAAAGGAAATTAGAATTTTAAAAATGGATACTAATGAATTTGCCTTTTTTTTTAGTTAACCCCGATATTGCTTCAATCTTTAGGATAAAAATCCATATGTAAGCAAAATGAAGCATTACTTAAATCAGTCATTCCTCAGCCGACAACACATACTATATACCCATATAATATAAAATATGCAGGTTTACAAACAGTAGCTGGCCAGCACTGCAATACAGTACGGTGAGTGCCGGAACTCGGGTCTAAGGCTTCAGCTGCTTATTTCTCTAGACCTCACAACGTCTTGCCAGCTCATCGTTAAAGATAAACAATACAGCTACACTTACTGTTATAAACGGAGCACATTTACTTCATTAAATAAACCATCTGGTCGGCAAAACTGCTTAAAACTTGCACTTTCTTGAATTTTTCCAAGCTACTGAGTCCTTTTCCATACAAATTGAGCGGTGGCTAAGCTCGCTCTTAGGGCCCCTATTTCGTAGGGCCCAAAATTCGGGCGCATTAAACAGCAAATCTGAGTTTTCGGTTCTAAAAAGCTTCAAAATCACGGAACTTTTAATAAATATCTTTACAAGACAAAATTAGTCAAATGAATGTTTAGTTTCGTTGTGAAATGATTCATGGAGAAGGAGAAATTTCATGCTTTAAACCGAAAAAAGAGGCTATATCGCCCTTGAGAAAAAGGTGCCTTGTCAGCGGCTTTGCCCTTTGTGACGTGCTTCACTTCCGTCGAAAGAAAACATGTCTTCCAGAAGGAGGAATAGATACTGACTTAACATGGACGCTTATAAGTGACATTTTTGTTGATTCATGGCCTCGAACAGACGAATACACACTACTGCTTCAGCAAGGTTAAAGCAAGATTACCTTAGGATTGTCAGGGACCCAGTTCCCTACATTACGGCTTGTCCCTTGCCGTCAAATATTTTAGAATGGTCAGTAATACTGTTGATATTTTAGATGTATATAGAACAGGTTTGGCTTTATAAATGAGCGGCATTTATGGTCATGTTATGGAATGATTACCAGTTAATCACACTGTATAAGAATAAAGGATGTTGTTTCAGCGAAATGATCTATCATTTAGTATTAATTTGTGTCAAAATTGCAGGCACTACGTCGTCAGAGGACCCGAGAAAACTCCATACGAAGGTAAAATTATTTTAAGTTGATGATCTGTTACAAAATAAAACTGATCTGTTGGGTGTTTCTCTTATATTCCAAACAACAAGAACAAATTTTAGTTTTTGTATTGTCAGGTTTTTCAGTTTCATTTTTCAAGAAAAGTTAACTAATCTGATGTTATTTCTTATGTTTCATTTCGCAATTCCGAAACCCGTGAATTAGTAAATATATTGTTTCAGCGGGGTAATTTGCCAGGTCTGTTTCTATAATTTCTGCTGGTTAGTTGATTAAAACATTCTTTTCCATGTGCCTGGAGTGTTATGTTCAGAAGTAAGACGTTACGTGTAGATACTTTGGAAAGTAATGGACGAATTTATTGGGTGTATGAGACAACTGTAACTTTAAAGATATAGTAATGTGCACACTTTTTGGAAATACTTTACCAGGTTGTTGCTTTAAATGCAGAATTATGATATGTCAATTGCAAAGTTGTGAATTGTGACATCTTTGATAATGAGGTAGAACACCTATTTTGGATAGTAGCACAATCATATAGTTGCTATGGAAGCAATGCTCAGACTGGAATGTTCTCTCTTTTATGTCATGTAAAAGTTTTGGTCTGCAAAGGTTGATGCTTCGTGCAGTTCCAAACTCGATGCCACATGCTTTACCTAGCCAATGGTTAATATCTGTAAATCAAAGCAAAAACACATGATATGTATGATTTCAACTATTAAAGCTTGGAAAACAAATGATTTCTAAGTCAAAACAAATTAAAGTAGAAACACAAAACCTTAAGTGGGTACGAAACGTCCGAGGGCTGGGTACAAAACATCTTGGTACAAAACATTTTGGGTACCTGGTTACCCATACAAATAATTGCCATTAAGTCAACCTTCTTTACTTAACATCAATCAGGGCTCAAACTTAACTTTTTCCTAAAGTAGCCACCTGGGCCACCAGAGGCAAAAAATTTGGTAGCCGGCTAACAAGTTTTAAGGGACTGTTATAATTTATATATTTCAAATGTTTAAAGTGCCAATGAAGCGAAAAATGTTTTTACTTCCGTGGATAGACCTTGCTAAATGAGGAATAGTGATGAAAAAATTTTGTCAAAATCTTTAATGATTCTTGAAATATTAATTAACATTTAAAGTTCTCAACTGATGACATCACAAGTGGTTCCAACAAATTTGCATTTTACAAATTTAAACCTGCAACCAATCCATAGCCTTTGGATAAATTTGAGCCAAACCTGCATTGGTGATCTATCTACCTCAAGATATACCAGAAGCCCAAGTTTGGCTTAAACACATCTGAATTGCCATATGTCAATGACTCAACACAATACAATCAAAACTACATAAAAACACACCCATAAAAATTTTTTATAGAGATAAAACAATGAAAGAAACCCATTTGGCCTCTCTGCATACTATGTAGTCATTGACATAATCCGTTGTCTGTGTTCAACAGAAAGCACCAATATCCCAATGGGTTAAACCAGAATCACTGTATCCGTGTTTAAAGTCAGCAGTTCTGTTCAATAATGACTGAAGACTAGTAACTACTAAAGTAATTATAGTAGTTTGATTAATCATTCACAAGTCCCAATTTTAGGGAATTTGTGCCAGACACTGAATGCCTTATTTTGGTGATATTACTGAATTTCTGGTCTCAGCCATTGGGATATACTCCTGTGCTCTGTAAAAAACACTAGGGTTGAGCCTAAAAAACACACACACACTTTTAAGTTTTTGATCTCAAAGGTTTGGCAACATGTTTATCTTCTTGTATCTCTACTTAACAATCTGCAAAAAAATCCCAGGATCTTGGGATTTTCACTAGTAGCACTTTAAAACTATTTACAAAATAATATATTTCTCCTAGGTGGGTTTTTCCATGGCAAGTTGGTGTTTCCTAAAGATTTTCCATTCAAACCACCAAGGATATTGATGATCACCCCAAATGGACGCTTTAAGACCAATACCAGGTCAGTTTGAAAATTCTTACAAGTCTTTTCTCTGCTTTACGCAACTCATTCACACAGCACATTGTTGATGTCAGAAGTTAACAAGTAATTATTATACTGTAATTACAATCATCCAAATAAGAAAGTGTTCAGGCATTCAGTTCCAGGCCTTCTGCTCAAAACCAGGTTTGATTCCTGTCAGTCAACTTGTAAATCAATTATTTCTTCATCTTTATATGCAAGTTTCAAACTACCATTTTATTGAATCGAAGCCAGTAGCAACATATTACACAGTGGACATAACTCAAGTGAGCAGTTTGTGAGATGTATGTCAAATGGGAATAGACAAGAACTTAACCAGTGACTCTGCTTCCCATGTGGTCCCTGTAGCTCAGTGGATAGAGTATCTGACCGGTAATCAGAGGGTTATGGGTTCAATAATTTCCATCAGTGACTCAGAATATTTTCTGAGTCTTCAACTTCTGAATCAATTATTTCTTCATGTTGTGGTTGTTGTTTAGGTTGTGTTTGTCAATAAGTGACTTTCACCCAGACACATGGAACCCAGCCTGGTCAGTATCCACCATCCTCACAGGCCTCCTGAGTTTTATGGTAAGTCCAATTTGTACTCAACCCTTCCAGCCACATGACACCCTTGGTTGGTTGGCATATAGTTACTCAACTTTTAATCTGGGAGTTTGCCTCCTGTTAAGATTAAAGTGCATATGACAATGAAGTATTTAGTTATGTCAGCAGATAGATCTATAGACCATGCTAAATGAAGAATAGCGGCGAAAAAAAATTAGCTAAAGTCGTTTATGGTTCTCCAGATATTTCAAGACAATGATTAATTTTAATATTAATATTTTCAACTGATGATGTCAGTTGTTTGACGGGCAAATTATCAATTTTTCAAAATCTACTGCCAATCCATTACCTTAAGTCGAATTTAAGCCAAACTTGGGCTGATGATTAATGTACTTTGAGGTATTCTTTGAAATGGTCACAAGTTTTCTTCCAAGGATTTGCAGCAGATTTGAAAAATTTGATGTCTGTAGTTGCAAACAATATTGTTAATGTATATTCTCAAGAATGATATCAGATTTTGACGACATTTTGTCTTCTCGAAGAAACTTATTTTTGATATAAACTGGTAACAAGTGTCTAGTAAGTGGAAATTATCCAGATCAAACTTTAATTTTAGATGTACATTTCAAACTACTTTGAAGATTTCATTTCAGTAGCACTTTAACTTTTAAAAAAGTTGAATGTACATAAACCATTTATTTGTTTTCTTTAACTCGTAAACATTTTTTTGTGCTCTGAAGTTGTATAATTAATACCCCTCACTGTGTAATTAATATACATGTATAAATAAATATGTTATTATAATTTAGTTAACTTACAAACCTGTTCCAACAGGTTGAGACAGCACCAACACTAGGAAGTATAGAGACGTCCGATTACCAGGTGGGTAACAATCTGGGTAAAAGATGTGGGTTAGGATAATCCATAGGGCTAGAAATTATTCTTGCAGGTACTTAAGGATACATGATATTATTAAAGTAGCAAGGTGCTTGAGTTCATAATGTAAACCCACTAGTCCAATGTCATCTGGTTCATGCAATCCCAAATTTATTATTATTTTTGTTATTATTTTTTGTTTTCTAGAATTGAAAATCCACATTCATACATTAAAGAACTCTAACTTGTAATAATTTCTTATTAAATCTTAAACCAATCGTGAAGTGATCATAGTTTAAAAGAGACTGACTGACTGTATGTTTTTGAATTATACTGTACAAAGTGTCATCAAATGTTAGTGTTTATATATATACTCTGTGCTTAATACGTAATAACAAATCTTGTTTATTTTCTGAAATGCTGTAAATTGTGGGTTTTACTTTGCAGAGTGAAGTAATTAACTTTTTCAGATCAGTCTGCTTAATTTAAGCAGCTGAGCCTGTGTACGCAGGAGTATGTACTGCTTGTACTTTACTTGTACAGTATTCAGTACAAAGTTAATTGTAATAATTTACAAGTACATCTGACTCCAAATATGGCAACAAAACTTTAATATTTCTTATAAACATGAACACTGTCATCATTTTCATGAATGTTACAAGACAGTTCACAGTGTAGTAGTGCTAGTTAAGTCTGTGGATACATCCAGCAATACAGCATCAGTAAGAGATGTCATCTATAGATTTTTAACTTTAATTGTTTAAACTTGTCTTTAAATACAGAAAAGACAGCTTGCTATAAAAAGTGGGCCATTCAACCTTCAGGACAAGATATTTTGTGAGCTCTTTCCTGATATAGTTGATGTAAGTATGATTATGAGGAGTGACAGCCCAAAGAAAGGCTCTTTCAGCAGTAGCATTTTCATTTGGTGAACCTCCCGATTTTTTCACTGCATTCCCAATTTTTTTTCTTCTGCTCGAGCTCAACTTAGTTGTGATTCTTGAAGTTTCACCCTATCTAATGCATGCTGGCTCCCACACTTTTAAGACTGAGGAAATCTCGCAGAATTGTCTTGGTCTCGAGCTCCCAAGTCCCATTTTTTCCTCTCAAATCCCAAGATTTTGGTGCAATTAAAAGTTGAGTTTCAATTTATTTAGTGCCATCAATTAATGCTTGGCTGAGTATAGCTAGTAACTGTAATTATAGTTTGAATCTAGATTGGTAAAAATAGTTACTTGATGACACAGGGTCTGCCTTTAATATAATTTCATCATTCTGACTCTTGAGCAAAAATATGAATGTATACACAGTGTTTCGATATATTTTATTAGTAATTGTGTTTAAGTCCATAAGAGTTTTTAAGGAACTCTTTATTGCTTACAGCATTATAATTATAATATTCGATAGTTGTTCCAAAACTTGTAGCACTAGGCATTGGTTTTATTATAATCTTACAAATTATTATAATTGTAAAAATTATAAAACAGTAATTATTATAATTAAGAAATTTACAAGTAATATGACAAACAATCATGGACAAATGGTCGCAACTTCCAATTCAGATGGGTATTCATTGAAACTTGTGTCTGTTTGTCCATAACTGCTGACACATAAGCTCGGTATAAGTACTATATAAATTTAAGGTGAAGAGGTAATGACTCTGGCCTTAAGGCCAGTGGCTGTAAATGTAGCGTTACCTGTTTTAGACTCTACGTAGATGAGAGACAACACTACACGTGCTTTCTACTAAGATGCCATGTTTAATCTCTAGCTTGTACCAGCATGCTTTGCGCACAATATAGTCTAGTTGCTAGGGCAACAGGATAATGCTACATCTCCCCTTCAAAGATATGATTAAACATATTGTAAACAAAACTGGCTGTCCATAGTTCCTCAGTGCTAATCTACTGAAACTTCAGCTTAACAACATAACATGTATAATTTTGCAACGAATATCATGCAAGGATAAATGGTTCAAAACTCCTACAATGTTCAAGTTCACAGTTCGATTTACTCAATACCCATGTTTTCCCTTAGTTTTAAAAGAGATGGTTTAATTTGTCTTTTGGGTCTCGTAGCTAAGCATGGTGAAGGAGGTCGTCCCTCTGGTGACTTGGGGGGTGAACTCGATTGTTCTGTTGTAGCTGGCTCACTAGGGCCAGGATCTGGGGTCAAGTGGTTTCTATTTCTTCTGATTGTTCCGGTTGGCATATCAATCAGGTATGACCTTGGTGTCCCTGCTGGACCGATTACAATACCAGTTGCATCCTTGTCCCTGACAAAGACAGGTGTATCCGGCTCAAGTGGAGACAGAGGGTGGCTTAGGTGTCGCTGGTTGAAGTTCTCAGCTTTCTTGGTTTTTATGTCAGCCTCCCTTGCTTTTAACTGTTCCATGTCTGGCCATTTTGCAGTCAGATTGGTGTGAAATGTTGGGATTGAGGTTCGAAGCCTTCTCCCCATAAGTAGTTCAGCTAGCGAAAATCCACAGGCAAGGGGGGTGGACCTGTATGCCAGTAACACTTTGCCGGGTCTTTCTCCTTTTTCAGAATTGACTTTACAGTTTTTACTACATGCTCCACCTCGCCATTCGCTTGTGGGAATTTAGGGCTAGTTGTGTTATGGTAAAATCCCCATTCTTTGGCAAACTGGGCGAATTCTGCAGAATTAAACTGCGGTCCATTGTCAGACTGCAACTGCTCTGGAATCCCATGGCGGGCAAAAATTGGTTTTAAATGTCCCACAATGTCCCTGGTATGGGTTGATTTGTGTAAATTAATAACTTCCATATACCTCGAAAAATAGTCCATCACTAACAAGTAGACTGAGTTTCCCAGCTGGAACAGATCAGCTGCAACTAGTTGCCATTGGTCGCTCTGGGCGTGCTGTTGGGATCAGTGGTTCGGGTTGCTGTTCTTGATGTCTAGCACAGGTCTGACAAATTTCAACCATACTCTTTATCTGTGTACTCAGACCAGGCCACCATACAGAGGTCTTTGCACGTTCCCGACACTTGGATATCCCCAGGTGTCCTTCATGCACTCGGTCAAGTATGTCCAGTCGTATGGATGATGGGATGACTAATCTTGATGATTTGAGAAGTACACCTTGCACTACGGTGAGCTCTCCCCTGACAGACCAGTAGGGCTTTATTGCATCATGCAACATGAATTTCTCTGGCCAGCCTTCTTGGCAATAACTCTTAATTTTTCTGCAGACTTTGTCTTCGTCTTGTGCTTCTCTGACTTGCTGTAATTTGGTGTCAGATACCGGAAGTGTGTCAGTGACACTTTCTATGTAAATATTCATTTCTTCATCAGGAATCGTGGCTTGTCCACTGTGGTTCACTGACTGCATTCTGGAGAGAGCATCTGTTCCAGCTGGGAAACTCGTCTCATGCGTTTTCATATCAAGAAACTGACACATGTGCCAGGCAAAGAGCACTACACACTATGTCTCTGCGGAGGCATGGGTTCGGATCCCACCGCTGCCACCGTGTAGTGTTACCTGTTTTAGACTCTATGTAGATGAGAGACGACACTACACATGCTTTCTACTAAGATGCCATGTTTAATCTCTGGTTGTACCAGCATGATTTGCGCACAATATAGTCTAGTTGCTAGGGCAACAGGATAATGCTATAGTAAATTACTTTAAGCACACCCATGTGTAGTACTTTTAAGGATTTTCACCAGGTGCCTTGATATTTATCTAGAGTGGCACTTGGAAACTGATGGTGGTTGTCACTAAAAAATTCCGATAATTGCTGGGGGAACACTTACCCTTTATTACTCTGAGGGGTCCTGCAGAACAATAACATTTATCACGAGTCTTGTTGTAAAATTTTTAAGGCCTTAAAAAGGTGTGATAAGGTTTTTCTTCAAAGGCATTAAATTTAGGAAAAATTTTAGAGAAATTGGTTGCTTATTAGCAGTCCCTTTTCTATGTTATGTTCTTTGGATATTCACAGAATTTATGCTCGAATCTCAATCAGGCGAATGATACACCGTGTTTGTTAATTCCTTTCTGTCAAGTGTGAAAGTCAGTAGGATAAGCCTGGGTACGATTTTCAAGCCACATGACTTTGACGAATAGGTTTAAAATTTATTAATTTATTTTTGGCATTATAAAAGTCATAAAAAAATTGAGAGAACTTGCTACAGGAACCCTGACTCTACTAGCTTTTGTTGTTGCAAATACTGTTACAGTTTTAAGTGATAAAAAACAAATTTTTGATCTGGTTCAACCAGGAAATAAACAAGAAACTCCGGGAGCATGGAGAGTTAGAAAACCGGCAGATGAGCTCAGCACGCAGCGGGAGTAATTCAGAAAGTGAAGACGGACATCCTGGGTTTATGAGTAGTACACTTGTTAATATCTGTGTAATTGTGGGCTTTGCTGCTTTCGCATACACAGTTAAATGTGTTTTGAAGGCAGTTGATCACAGCTGAAGATACAATTGTAAATGGAAAGAGAGTTTTAATTAATTTATGTTGCCAAATTCAAATTCCGGATGGTCAAGATTTGCTAGAATCAAGGGCAGGGGATTCTGCCGAGGTTGCAGTTACTGGGTTAAAAGTAATATTTTAGCCCTTTTTTGCCTTACAATAAACTTAGCTGAAGTTTTTAGAGTTCTCAGTTAAAGTTTTGTTTCTATTACCATCTAAAAGTTATAGCAAAAATGACACTATCAACCAAATTTAAACCATACATAGTTGCATATTCATTGTTAGTAGTACTATCTTTAATTAATTGATAAGGAACATTGATTAGTGGCATGGTTTTATCTGTTGTATAGTTTGTTTTGTATCTAGTCCACAGTTAAAGTGCCCATAACCTGTCTTTCTTGTTTGTTTTTCTATCAAGAAGTTCATCCTCGAAAAAATTTTAGTTGGACAAAACACAATTTTTTACGAATTTTTAAACTCTGCATTTATTTGGTCGTTGGATACGGCTGATCAACAAGGACCCTTGATAAGAGACTTTATTCAATTCAATTCAAATTCACAGGGTTGCTGTGATATAGATTGAGGAACTGGTGTTGCATCGCAGCAAAATATAATTCTGACAGATGGAGAAAGTTTTAAAGAAACAACGAGAGCAATAATATTGCTGCTTGCACAAGACATCTTTCTCACATTTTTATCTTCCAATGTTGTGGCTGCACTAAACATGGTATTGTGTTCCTTAATCTACAACACATGGTGTCAATTTTTGTTTTTGAAAATTTTTTAAAGTTGCATTTTGTTCAAACCATGGGGGATGGTCCTTGCTAAATATGTTCTTTTTGAAAAAAATATAAACAGAAAGGCTTACGTGGGCACTTGAGACTGTTTCCGCAGCAAAAACTTCATTTTATCATAATTATCCAACTTCTGTGAAATCACTTGTCATTGCAAAACTGTATCTGAGATAATAATCTCATTTTGAGAGTCAGTTTTAGGTCTTGCGTCATGGACTTATGGCATGTTAATCTCTGAACCTACTAGCTTTTAAAAAAGATATTTGTAGCTTATATATCAATAAAAACATACAGCCAAGTTCTAAAGAGTGCTTCAGTTTATGAACAGGGACAAAGATTTATCATCACCCTAAAATGTCTATGTCTCCTTCCCTTCCACATCTTGAGAGTTTTTTCAAGTTTATATGTGCTTACAAGTTCTTTAGTCCTCAAGGAAATTGGATTTGCCATCAGCCATTAATTATAAGACATTAAAGTTTTTGTTTGTTTTACGTATGATCATCAGTATAGGGGTTTTAGTCTTTCAACGATGTATACAAAACATTTTTGATCGTTTGCAAGAATCACTTGGTCTTTTTTAACCTTTTTACACTTTCAGAGACTGGGACAACCTTGTTAAATTGTAACTTTACAAAATAGAAAGGCTTGAGGACTTCAAAAGTCTGCAGATCCAAAGTACGTGTCAACTTAATAAGTTGTGAAAAAAGGTATGTCACTAAAACAAGCTGGTGAAAATGAAAATCAAAGATCTTCAAACTGTTCTGAAGATTTTTTCCAACATGACATTAATTGGTAACCTCGGGTTTGTAGGTTAGCTGCAAGTAATTGCTACAGACATAAAAAAAATTCAAACTTCCCTTGAGCCACTCGTCATGTATGCAACTACTGATCAAGTAAGGGGCCGTCGGAAAATCTATTCCGTCCAGCTGAACGTCAATTGGACGTTAAGAAGGGGGGGGGGAGCAAGGTAGTTGACGTGGACGTTAAGGAAAAAGGCTTGAAATATTATAAAAAACAAATAGAAAAGAATATGAAATTAAGCTTAAAAATTAAATTCAATACAATTTAAATGGAATCAATGCACGTTAATAGTCGACTGATCTAAGTAAATGCGTGTAAAAGCATAGGGACAAATATATATGATACTGCGTTTCAGGCATCAAAGTTTACATGGTAGGCAGCAGAGTTCTACCAAGTCAATAAATAGGATATTGCTTAAAAAATGAAACAAAATTTGCAATATTAAACTGAATTACCGTATTTCAATTACTCTTGTCGTATATTAAAGCCCCTTTTACACGAGCAACTTTTCCTTGACAAGGAAAAATTGCTCATGTATATGGAGAAAACTGGACAATTTTTCCTTGACAAGGAAAAATTGTCAAATCTGAAATTTGCTCGTGTAGACGGACAACAAGGAAAATGTGGCAAGGATATAATTGTTATAGTGAACTGAAAATTTGTCAAGGAAAACTTTCTCTTGTCCTCTTCACGAACAAGGAAACCTTGTCATTGAAAAATTGTAACGGAAAAATTGTTGATCATTTGCACGAGCAATGAAAACTGTCAAGGAAAAATTGCTCGTGTAAAAGGGGCTGGAGAACGGCAGCACACATATGACATAAAGGTATGCTTGTATCTATTCTGCAATAATTTTATCGAATGTTTACATTTGTGTATGATAAAAGCGCTTTATAGCGACCACTCGTGGCAGAGAAACGTCAACATGTCATGCGTGTACCAAACTCATAAACTATGAATAGTACCATATATGAAAGATAGAATACAAAAAACAATAGTGGACGTGAGGGAGGGGGGGAGTAGGACTTAACGTCCAATTGTCGTTAAGTGGGGCCATAGTTAGTAGAGTCTCCCCTCTACTAACTATAGCTATTGCGGGACGGAATCGATTTTCTGACGCCCCCTAAGTAAATAGAATTTTTCGGTTTTAACATGTTTTCGAGTTTTTGCTCTTTTACCTAGAAAGAACGACTAAATTTGCCATGATTATGATAGATTCGTCTGCAACACGGCAGAAACACTTTGTCTTTTTTACAGATTAAAACAGTGACCCAGATCTTGAAGCAAATTTATTTCTCCTAAACTTCGAGCATACGGCATAGCTGTTAATGCTAGAGCAAGACATTCTGTAGATCTTTTGTGTTGCCAATTACATTTACAGCTTGAAATTAATTCAAGGTGCAAATAGCAGCATAACATGTATATTATACGGTATATTAATCAAGTGAACGACAATTTTCGGACATATTTAGTTAACAAAAGATGTGTTCACGAAATCATTGTTGTATAACAAAACAGGATTACAATTCTTTCATGAAAGAATCTTAAAGATAGTGTTAATTGCAAGTTCAGTATTTTACTTGTAAGAAAATCGCGACAGTACATAATGCATTAAAAGTTAGCAAAATGTATATTAATCAGTTTAAAAACATGGTATAAAAGAGAGCACCGTCCCTAATTCAACTTCAAAATTTCTCATGCATTTCCATGCTTGTAACTGTCGATTGACGGTTATTCATGCATTTTATTCTAGGATCGATTGCTGCATTACGAGTCATTCCAATCGCTTGCGAGTGGTTCTCGTTAATTGGTCACTTCAAAATCTTCAGTTTAGATCGTCTCAGTTGTCCGTATAGAACTTGATTCTATCGTAACGACGTACGCGACCTTAAAGTTAAAATTCTTTCAAGGAACTTCGTCCTCTTAGAATTTGGAGCTTTCTGAGCAGTTTCCAAAAAAAGGGGAATTTTTTAAAGGTGGCCACTTTGTTGGTAGCCATTTAATCGTGAGTGTCGACTGTGTTTGAAAACCGGGCCACTTGTTTGCGGGTGGCCACTTGTATGGGGTTGGGCACTTGTTTGAGGAAATGTGTAAACCATTCATTTCTTACTCAGTGCTAAAGAAAATGACAACAATATATCGTCGTAAACGGTCCCATGTGTTTTGGCTTTCTTGTACGTTCTAACCAAAATTAGGATGGCTGGAAATGCTGTAGGCAAACCAGTCGCGATAACTGCACATTCTCTCTGCAAAGTGGGCATTCCGCCTGTAAAGCAAATTGTGAGGCCTCGTTCAACACTGTTAAAAACGTACAACACTGTTCGCAATTACTCTTGAACTCTACCATCACCCACACCTATCAATCTAGTACTAAAGAATGTCACCCAGCACCGTCTAAAACATTGGAACAACTCTACCGAAAAACATCCAACATATTCCAACTTAAACGATCCACAATCGTCTAATACCAACCGCCATCTTGGAATATTACTTTTGATATCCAATGTCATCCATTCCAGGGCCATCTAACACAATCCACAATCGTCTAACCGACAAGAAAAATATAATACACACGCTATCTACGATCGTCTATTGTGATATACAACCGTATAACAATTAAATAAACACTACTTAATCACATTCAGTGTCGTTCTGGACCATCCACGATCGTTCAATGCGATCCACGATAGCCTAACACTAAACAATCATTATAACACACCACTATATTCAATACAGTCCGATTTCCTCCGACACGTCAAACACTAACAAACAGTATCAATGTCACTCAAGACCGCCTACGATCGTCCAACACGATCCACACTCATTCAACGCTTAAACAGTATAACCCTTTCCGCCATCCGACACGCTGAACATTACTTTTAACAACATCCAGTGATGTTCAGCATCGTCCGCTAACGTCTAATGAGATCCACAATAGTCTAACGCTTAAATAATATAACACTATAATGGACCATCGTCCCAGGAACACCATCCGACACGTCAAACACAATAACAAACAGTATCAATGTTGCCCAACACCATCTACGATCGTCAAACACGATCCACAATCGTCCAAAGCTTAAACAATATAACACTATCTACCATCCGACAATACCATTCGACACACTGAATATTACTTAACAACGTCCAATATCGCCTAGTACGATCCATGATCGTCCAACACGATCCACAATCGTCTAGCAATTAAATTATAATTATATAAAACAACACTGTCGACCATCGTCCAACACATCCAAAAGTTATCCATTACCATCTATGATCATCTAAGAGTAAAACAACTAAAAAACAACCATCGCCATCCAACCTCACCCGACACCGACATTGAAGATTACCTAGTAGCATCCAAGGTCATTCAGCACCACCCACAATCGTGTGACTTTATCAAAAGACAGACAACCACAACCCTCACCATCCTTCGTATCTATCATCGCCATTATCTATCGAACACTTTTAAAAGTTTAGCACCATCCATGCACTATAGTCCAAGCAACATCCAATTATAAATAACCTCAACTAAACTATCCAACATTGCTCAACACAAACCAACGATAAGAGTGAATGTCGTAATTCATCCAGTTGAAAATAGTCATAGAAAAAAATTAACTCATGAAGGTCGTGCCATACGGCCGCAACGTAGCGAACTGTTACAATAATTTCCAGAAAGTGAGTTAATTTTTTTCTATGACAAACCAACGATATCCAACATTGTCAAACACTAGTACTGCATCTGATATTGCCGAAAGATGTCGAAAAAAGTCTTTGTATACCTTGCTGTTACACCACTCAGCGATGCAGTACCAACAGAAAAGATGGCCACATGGTGTCACTGTCATGTTCTTAATTTGTTCCAGGCAGAGGGGACATTTTAATCTTGATCCAGTGGATGCTTGTCTAGTGGTTCGGGCTTTACTGCTGCCCTCCCGATTTCGCCTGTCCAAGGCGTTCACAAGTTGTGATTTCTATTAAATAAGAAGTATAACAAAATCCATCACCATCCGACAGTTTGAAGAAACACAGTATGAAAGTTAAAGCGAGGAACTTCGTGTTTGAAGTTAACGAGATTCGTTAAAAACAAGAAGCAATAGAGACTTATATTTCGATTTTAATCAAAGTCATCTTCAGAGTGAGGAACAAAAACAACTATCATTATATAGATTCTATGAGATAAATAAAAAATAAAGAAATGTAATAAGACCTCAGAAAAGTTTTAATTTCCTAGAGGCTTTTAGTCCAGAATTAAGTAGAAGTTGATTGGTTTTGATAGCCAGGGCTTCTAAAAAAGTAAAGTGTGTCAATTACTAGATTTATCAATAATAATGATATTTTGATGTACTGTTTGAAGATAAAAATTACGAGTATTAATATCTGTGGGCTTACAAGGTAATTGAAAACTGTCAAAAAACAAAGACGAGGACGAGGTATTATTAATCCTAAGAAGTACCTGTGGCAGTTCAAAACCAAATCGCGATTTAAACTAGAACACTGTGCCTATAAATAGTTTTTGAAAAATGTCACATAATTTGAGATTTGGTAATACCATCATGTTCTAGCCTTCGATCTTCTATCCAATGTTTTAAACTCTGTAATTTCTTGTCTTTCTTTCCTTTTCACAACCTTTCGGCAGTCCCTTCTGAAGACAAAAAACTACAGAGCTTGGAACTTGGGAAACAAAGCTAGAACATGGTACAACCAACCACCACAGCCAAGATAAAGACACTATGAAAAAACTGGTAGTACAATTATTTACAACTTACTATTTCTCAAAACTGTTGGTATTGAAACTAGAACAACTAAGAGGCCCATCCACACGAATCTGGACATATTTGAAACCGCAAGTATCTTTAGGCGGATTAATGTGGGCGGGGCATTGATAGATAGAAAAGTTGTCAACATAAGGTTTTTTATCTGCCATTTTGAATCAGTTAGTTTTCAAAGCAGCCTGGACCTGACTTCATGACATCAGTGGATTCGATAACATCCGGTTTTGGTCGTCCACATAAATACAGGAAATCAGCGGGTTAAAAAACATCCACTCTGGATAGCTGTTTCAAAAATAAGTGGTTTTGGTGAGCGGATTCACTGGTTTCATGTGGACAGATGGCCGACTCGCATAAAAATATACTGATGCGGCTTCAAAAACATCCAGATTCGTGTGGACGGGGTCTAAATGTTATTTTTCAAACAAAACGCTAAAAACATGCAAAAGTAATGATATTTAATGATCAAAAGTTTTGAAACCAAACCACAAAGACTTTTGATGTGTTTAAACTGTTTAATGGAGAAACTGTGATTTATATCAGAAAATCTTCGCTGCAGTAGCTACTACAAGTGAGTATACCTGGTAGAGAGCCAGTACAAGAGAAGTGGTAAGCTGCACGAGTGAGAGATAGCCCAGAAGTCTGTATGATGGTCTTGGTCCATCATTTCTAATATTACTCCTCACCAAGAGCTGCAGTGAAAAGAACACAATATTCACAATGTAGACAGGTATTCCATTCCTGGCATCGTAATCATAACATCAATGATGCAGCGACGTTTGCCTTTCGTATGATAATTAAATGTCAGCAGCACAGTGGCCGAAAGTTTGCCTCCTATAGGATCGAGACCCAGTCAAACCACTGTGTTGTGTCCTTGAGCAAGACACTTTAACCGACTTTTTCCAGTCGACTGAGCTGAAAAAAAGTACCAGCTTCTGCTGGGGGTTAGCCATTCTTGTCCCCAGAGCCCATCGCTTCTCTTAGCCGGCGGGGCCTTCGCACAAGAAATCCCGTGCGAAAGCCCCGCCGGCTTAAGAGAAGCAATAGGCTCTGGTGACGAGAATGGGGGTTAGCCAGCAATAGATTAGTGTCCAGTTCCTCCAGTTCAGGGGAAGTCAAAGACTCTCATCTGCTTAGTACTACGGAAACCACGGGTAAGCACTAATGGGCTACATAAGGCTTAAGATTTAAGAAGCTAAGAGATTTAGTTTGTTTTCATAAGATACTGTAAACAACTTACATATTGAATAACGGTAATTCTCTTGGCAATATGGTAGAACACTCCACTAAGATAAAACACGGCTAAGTGCGTTCTGTGGATTACTAAAAACAAATGGATATCAATTTACAATCAATCATTTACTAATTAAGGTGTGGAAAGCTTAAGCATCAAGCTAGAACTCAACCTGCAATAAGCTAGTACTCAACCTGCTGAAAAAATTTGACTTCTGAAGTTTCTAAAAAATTTAACGCTATTAAACCGATTTCACGCTTCAAACAAACAAAGTGATTGATCGCTTTTAAGGACCTCTTCTAGTATAAAGCTTATCACATTCTTGATTTGAATCAAGTTTAGGCAGGATACAGGGAGAAATGAAACGTGTGTAGCAGAGGAGGCCAAATACTTAGAAAAAGAGTTTACTACAGGAGAAAGCAAACTTATTAGGGGGAGGGGAGGTGTGGCAGTAAATGTTTTGGAAGCCAGAAAGGGGGGGAGGGAGGGGGGGAGTCTGTAATAAAGCTGAAAAACGAAGACCCAGCTTTTAAAAAAGAGAAGTTTATTGGAAATTTCAGCCCTGTTCAACAGCTCAAGAGATGGCATGCGAAAGTAAAGAAGCTACATTTTGGTGATGATTTTAGTGACAGTGCTTTAATAGTTGATGCTATGAAAGAGGTTGATAGAACTGCTCCATTTGACATAGTCATCTCCTGCCGTCTTTTTATGTACACTCTTTTTACGAGCTTGTTTAAAAATATTACTATTTAGATTTTTTAAAATTAAAAAATTAAAATCTGTATTATTCAATCTTTAAAGAGGAATAAAATCAAGCAGCTTTTACTATATATTTTGCTGAGCCTCAACCTCTTCAGGTGTATATGCCACCATCTTTCTAATTTTGAAAAATCAGACACATAAACCTATACTATTATTACAAATTAAATCATAGTTCAGATGGGATGTGGCACTCTTCAAATATGTGGCCATCTTATCAAAATAAGTGGTCAATCGTCAATGATAACTTTCAAATAAGAATTCTCATGCTAAATGGACCAAGAAATATGTTAAACATGAAAATTAGCTCTGAAAAAGACAGAAATCTTGATTTATTTAATATTGAACAATTTCTACCTGTTACAGTCTGTCTAAGAACTGGGATCACACTGCTAAATAACTCCCACCAGTGACTATGTTGGCCTAGAGGAAGAAAATAGATGCCAAAAAAATGAAAAACTTTTCAGCACACTGCTATTGTTTGTCAACCAGATCTAGTTTTTTTTCTAAAAGGCAGGCATGAAAAAAACACCAAACTTTTTTTCAACATAAAAGTACCAATAACCCTAACAAAATTAATATCTGTATTCATTAAAAGTTTTTGGAACTTTTTAATAAATGGTCGTACTACAACTTTTTATAATTCCATTTGAAAATTTGGTTTTGCTTGTTCATGACTGCATTCTAGGACGACTTGGTTATGGTTTAATTCCCGGACATCTCTGTATCAACAACACTCTTATACAAGATGGCCATGAACGAGTCAAAGTTTTTCGATTCTGTGATAGCATTCAAAAATACATTTCTTCAAACCAAGTTCTCACTTCTTTCACCTCTCTGTGTTTAGAAAACTAAATGCAACAAGTCAGGAATGACATCACAGCCAACTCCCCTTGCTAGTTTGAGCCACTAAAGAAAAAGATATTCTGATCAAATTGGATTTTTTTTGCAGAAGTACTTTAAACTATACATTCATGAAATGATTTGATCAAAAAATTGTTTGTGTTTTATTATTATAGGTACTATAAAACTTTCTTTTGTACATTTATATTTTTTACTGACAATATTATAAGTTATGGCATTTCACAGTAGTGATTGGATTTTTTGAATAAAAATAACATTGCAAAAACATTTTGTTCTCACAGCACTTTTATTAACATTTATTTATTTCTATTAATTCTCTCAGTTCCAATCAAATATACATACAGTTCTACTTAAGAAAATTTCCCAATATGCCTTGGATTGAGAAGGAAAAAGCCACCTTTAGTTAGTAAATGAAAGCTTCCCAAAGCAACTGTATAGAATAACAGAAGGAAGGGGGAGGGGTAGAGGTTTCTCTCTCTGAACTTATGAAAATCACAGACTTAATGAACCTGAACTCAATGGCTACTTTGCCAACTGTTGCAGACAATCAGATGAATTTGGAACTCAACACACTTTAAGTAGGTGACATAACCCATTACTTTAAAAAAATGTTTGGAAAATCAGGGAAAAGCACTTAAGAGACTGCCTGAGCCAACTAAGTAGTTCTCATTTTACAGTACCCTGCTTTATTGTAAAAAAAAACAAAAAAAATTGTAAACATTTTTTCTACCTTGTTGTACCTGCTCACTAACTTGGCGGCACCTCAGCTCCAGTCTGAGTAGAATCTTCTCAAGAAGATATGGACCCAACACATGGATTAAAACTAAACA
This sequence comes from Hydrozoanthus tunicans, assembly GCA_026413305.1. Taxonomy (NCBI): domain Eukaryota; kingdom Metazoa; phylum Cnidaria; class Anthozoa; order Zoantharia; family Hydrozoanthidae; genus Hydrozoanthus; species Hydrozoanthus tunicans. Next base: position 5,291 of record JAOBAT010057533.1, on the reverse strand, counting down.
AGTTCTTCTCTAAAAGTAAACATTTAATACAAGTTAGAAAAAAATTTCTTTACATTTACAGGCAGTATATTTGGCATCTTGTAATTTTACAATTAAACTGTTTCAAACTTTTTCTAAAAGAAAAAATTAACTTTAAAAAATCAGAACAAACAATTCACAACTACTTACAGTAAAATAGGTATCCAGCTTTTTTGAAAGCCTACAACTTTGTATATTTTGACATTTACGAGTTATATTTAAAAGTAAGCTATAATTGGCAATTAAAGGTGCTTTGGATTGCCCAAGCTAATCAAAGACAAACTTCATGAAATGCCAAATTGAATCACACTTGATTTAGTTTAATTTTTTATGACATATTTAATAAAAAGGAAAAATAAACACAATTTTTTTTACACTAAAATAAATTCTGAATAAGCCTTCATTACAGTAAACTACATTCAAAAGTTTAATCACATTAATCAGGTCAGGAGAAACTGGTTTTTAGGTTCTCATCAACCAGTTTCAGAAAATTGGTGACTATGGATTTTAACCAACTTTCCTCTTTGACGTCATCAAACGTAAAAAAAATTAAAACTGTGCAACAAAGGGCCTGGAAATGAGTCAAGTCCAAGTCGTCGCTTCAATGATTTTCAAAACTGAAACAAAATATTCTCCAGAAATCCAACACAAATCAGCTGCAAAAAATTGGTTTTTGTAATAAGCAGTTTTGTATACAAAGCTAAAACCCAACATTGAAGTTCTTTTTTTTTGGTGCAAGGGCAGGGGTTTAATTTCAAACACATGTGGGCACTACTGACAAGAACCTAAAAATCTACTTTCCCTGGGCATGGGTTCCTACATATACTAAATCTTTAGTGTAGTTATATATGCTCTAGAATCTGACCTCAGTGATAGAGACTCAAAAATTTGACATAAAAAATGTAGGTTTGACTGCCAGTAGAACAAGCTGTAAGAATATATAATTACATCTCGTTCTTACTTCAGCTTTAATGATAAATATAAAATTATGCTGGTCAAATGCTTTTGGTTTTTGATCTGATCATCATTAGATTTTGTACTGTGCATGATGAACAGAAGATCAATAACAATTAATACAAGCTTCCACTGTTAGACAGAAAAAAAATATTTTAAAATTGAATCTTATTATTAGTTTTTACTCAGAGTGACGATACACTTGTTACATTAACTTTATATCTTAAGTAGCCAGAAGTTTCTGTTTAACTATAACTATATCATTTGCAGTACGAACTACAGTTTGTTTGTGAATCATTCTACAATAATATCTCACCAGTGTAGATGGAATGGCTTTCCTTGAGCTGTCTACTTGGACGATATTGCAGTATTCTTCACCCAGAGTTTGGAATCCTAGAAAAGTTTGTCTGTTATTACATATATTGGATACATTTGACAACACACAAACAGTATTTATTTACCCAAACTGCCACATCTACCAAAATTAATACAGACTAACTGTTCTTTATTCTAAGATTAAGTAATATAAAACAAATTACTAAATTTATATATGTTTTCCCTCAAAAAAAATAAAAGTTGCCAATGATTTAAATTAATAACAGACAATAATAAAAATCATCATGACACACTGGATTGATCAAGAATGAGAAAAGCATTCCATGCCTTACTGTATGTCAAACCCAGAGTGGTGATCAACTTAAACTGGCATTTTTGTGTCTTGCTTTTAGTTCTATATTATGGTAATAAAACATCTATAGTTATAAATGTTTTTTAGGACTGTTTTCCAAGCCCAAACACATAAAAAAGATTGTTTGCTTTTTAAACAGGAAACCCAAAAAGCAAAACAAAGCAAAACATGTTTTACAACTACAGGTGTATCATTTGTTGTATAGAAATTAAGTTGGAAATAATGGGAAAAAAGAAAACACAACATTTAGCTTTTTTGAACTCATTAGTATTTCAGTTCACAACATGTAGCTCATTAGTTAGGGTTTGGGTTTCAAATTATATATTATAAAAACTTTCAAATGAAAATAAAATTAAAAACATTTACAGCTCTAGTTTCAGTATAAGTGTCTAATTGTTAAAGTTACAATTTAGAGATCAATTGAGAAATATTATTTCAAGACTTTACCACACACAGTTGTCAGTCCAAAGTAACACAGGTCAGTGAAAAGTTCCAACTCTTTCTTCCATCTGATCCATGCATGTGGTCCTGTGATCATTCATGAACAGTTGAGACTAAATCAGCTGCCAGACTGAAATATTACATTTCATTTTGCATTGTAAAAGAATCAGTCCAGATCTCTTGTTCCCTTACTGAAGTTCTAAGCTGCTGATAGCACTCACAAGTGGACTGGTTATCAGAGCAATGCAATCCAGACCCTTTCTCCTGACACTTAACTGATCAATTGTCCTATGGACAATGTGTATAATTATTTTCTGCAATTCAAGCAGGTTAATTCGCTCATACGCTGTCTGACAGATCTTTCCTTAACTTTTATTATGAACTTAACCTCTGCCTGGTTAGCCAAGTTGACAGAGGCTGGTCTGCCATACGGGAGGCCCATGTTTGATTCATGGGTAGCGGAAGCAAAAAGTTATTGGGGGGGAGGGGCACAGTGGAAATTGTAACAGTTCGTTATTTATAAAACCTGAAACTACATTGAAAAGTTGCTGTTGTTAGCCAGAAAATTATTGGGGGAGCCCTCTCCCCCTATCCCCCTCAACAACCAATTTGTTTAAGGGGCAGTACCCCCCGCCCATGTTATTTCCAGTGCTGGACCTTCACTCAGGTGAGCAGAAGGACTAGGAGAAGATGCTGCCTTTGCTCTAACATCTACAATCCAGTGATTATACCTTTGTGTCTTCTCAGGTAAGACTGTTAAACCGTCCCCAGCATACTTAATCAATGAAAATTGATGACCAGTTTGGACAATCAATGTCAATCAATGCTAATCAATTAACTAATATCCATTATACATACAATCACCCATTGATGATTGAAAACATTGTGATATTCATTGATAGATCTCTAAAAACGTACATACAGTTGGACGCTGATAATTCAGGTCTCAAGGAAAATGTAAAATACTTTGATTTCCAATCATAGTTTCATTGATCAAGTACGTCAGGAACCGTTCTGGTAGGTTCCGGATGACAAACCTCAAAGGGGGCCTTAAGTCGTGTTGCATGTTATACTGTGCAGCTTTCTTGGGTCAAAAATGTCAAAAACAATACTCCCAGCTTCTATTTTTGTTGACTTAATTGGTTTCATGTTAAGCCTACAATGGTTAGGTAAGCTAGACTGCAGAACACCCCACACTCATAATTCTATCTTAGTTTGTAGCCAGTGGCAACAGCTATGCAGTAGCTACAACATCTATGTTGTATAAGGCATTACTTAAAGTAGTTTGAAGATGCTTTTATGAATGTTTTTCTGTACTGATTCAGTCATTTCAAAAAAGTATTTAACTTTAAAATACACAGTACAATAATCTTAGCAAGCAATGGCAAGCTTTCAACTCCTTTGTGGAGCCTTGCTCACGCTAAATGAAATTCTTGAGATGTTAGCGGTAATATTACTCACCATGTAGCCGCAATGCAACTACACTGAGATACTTCACTATGTTATAAGACATACGTAGCTATATAGTCTATAGACTTAAATTTCCACCATGCAGCAACTACACAGATCTATACGTATACTTTGTTCTATTATAAGACACGTAGATCGATACTTTATTTTTCGCCATGTAGCCGTAGCCAGGGTAAGAAATAAGGTCTGTTTGCGGTGCGGGGTATTCTGCAGCTGCCCCGTTAGGTCTGAGTACGTAGCGTTACAACCTAATCAGAAGTACAAGAACGTAATTGGTGTGAAATCAAACTTTTATCGACTTTAAAATATAATGTAGATGTTGTAGATGTTTTCTTGTCTGTTTCTCATTCAAATTTTTGGACGGTATGTAACTGTATAACAAATTCAAACTGTTTTAATGTATTTCTATAAACGACGGCGTTCTAGATCGAAAGCAATTCTATAACTAAACATACCTCTAGTATCCCTAAATATCTGTCCGATTTGTTCTCTCAGGTAACTTGTATAAAATTCGTCTTTCTGGTTAGAGCGAACAAGTTCTGGCTGAGTCGCTCGAGTCAGCATTTCGCAGCATAACTGTCTGTCTCAGTGTTAACTTTGTTACTTTGCTAAAGAACCAAAACTTCCGCCATGTTGTCGAGCCGCTTTAGAAAAGGACTGGGCCATAGTGTCCCAGACTACCGACCGTCGTGAGAAGCGCGGAAGCACAGAGGGGGAGCCCACGCGCTTTATCTGAATGAAATTTCACTTCATTCAAATAAGGCGCGTGGGCTCCCTGAGGTGAAAGTTGAGGAAAACGCCAATGGCCAAAGCATAAACCCGCAGCTAAAATATGAGTCCATTCATATTCGAGGCCATGGCTTACACGTCATGCACATGGGAATGCGATCTGTGCGGGTTTCCAAACTTTTCTAGGTGGCTTGTTGAGCTCACTGAACTCTCTTTAGTGAACCTTTAATAGTTCCCCGGGGGGTACTCCCTATATTGGATGGTAGGTACGACCGTCGTATTTTTAGGGGTTAAAATTGCCAGTCTGGTATTTCTTAGGAGTTGTAAAAAGAAATTCGGTGTTAAACCAATGGCTTGGTATCTTTTAGGGTTTAAAATGCCAAACTATTGGACTGCTTGCTCTCTCGTGTTTCAGCAAATGTCCGTACTGATAAGAAATTTTAAAAGACGTCGTTTGGCGAACGTCTCTATTATGCGCGCGCCTTTATTTACTGCGTATCACGTTCAGCAAAACCGACGAGGGGACTTGGCACCGACCTACTAGCTACCCAGGGGAAAATTTCAGCTTTCAATTGGTATCTTTTAGGGTAATTTTAAAACCGAGAGGTATTTTTTAGGGTGGAAAGTTTCTATCCTTTGGCAGGGGGAGGGAGGGGAGGGGGTGTTCCCTATATCTGTATGATGTAGGTGTTTGTCGTAACTTTTTTATTTAAGAGTTAGAAATCGGCAACTTTGTATTTTTCAGAGGTCATCACCGTAAAATCAAGGCTATTTCAGAAAAACGGTGTTCTAAGGGGTCGGCAAAAATAAAACGAGTCGGAACTCAGTTTTCTGCAGTTTTTGTAATGCCGGATGCCATGCGGCATTCCTAAGGATCCAAACTTTTCACGCCTCTTTGTTTATAGAGTTTTTTTCACATCCTCCGACGAGCATCCTCCTAACCCTGGCCTGGCCCTATCCTCTTTACCCCGAATTATCCCCCAGCCCCCCC
>JAOBAT010057522.1:0-26994 GCA_026413305.1 Hydrozoanthus tunicans | reverse complement strand
TTAGAAGGGTTTTGGACATATAAATTTGTATAAATACGAACTTTTTTAGCCTGTAGAGAGAAATATAGTGCATCCTAAGCCACGGGAAGTGACCCGATGTTCATAAAAAGCAACCAGCTGAAAGCTGCGAGATATCGAACATAATAATAGCAATAATAATAATAATAATAATAGTAATAAAATAGTAATACCATAAATAACAATGATGATGATAATAACAATAACGATAACAATAATATAATAACAGTACATAATAATATTATTAATAAGACAACCATCAGATAAGTATTGGTAATCAAATGGTTTTGAGTGCAATTCGGGATTAATCAGCACGAGTAAATATTTCAAAAGCTAACTTAAAATTGAACGAGCGAAGCGAGTTCAATTTGTTGTCTTTGAAATATTTACTCGTGCTGATTAATCCCGAATTGCACGAATAAGCCATTTGATTACTTGTTAATAATATGTATTCAGAGAAAAAAACTAGTATTTTTTAAAATGCAGCGCGCGAGACATGAAAGGAGGCGGAGTTGAAATTGACAGGTCTATTTTTATTACGCAAAGTCTGTGTCTACGCATGAACAATTTTCAAACGGTTTCAACGTTCGCACAAACGGTTAACCTTTCCTAAACGGTTAACCTTTCCTTAAGCATAAATCGGCATGAAAAGAAACTTGAATGAGCCAATTTCCAACGGCTTTTGAAAGTAAAAGTCCAGTTTGAGACTCAACAAACATGGAGCTTATTTATCAAACACGCTACAGAGCCAGTCGAGCTGCCAGCCTTGTTGAAGGTAACTTGACAATTGTTGAAAACAAATGATTGAATCTTGTCTCGTATTATGGAAAACTTGCAGCCGCTATCCCGCAAATGCCTGTCAAGAGAAGCTTGCATAACGCGGAGACTGTCGGGTTCATATTCCGTTCCGTCTTGCTTTCGCACTGTCGCGTAAAACTCCTGCAGCAGTAAGTTTAGCTGTTCTGGTTGGTAGCTTTTTATGTCTTCGCTATAACCAGCTTGTTGTGCCCAAGTTTTCCAAACCTTTAACCAGTTATTTGTGCTTATGACAGTGTTTTTGTTTGTTGCCTTCTCTTTTAAATTTTGAATGAGTTCGTCACTACACTGGGCAAACCTGGCCGCCATTTTGTTTGTTTACAACCAGCGCAATTACATTTGTAATTGCACTGTTTTCATTTGTAATTGCACTGTTTGGGATTAACAAAGAAGCTCTCGCCCAATCAGATTGCAGTAATTTTTCTATGCATATTATTAGCCTGTTAATTTTATCATTAGTACTAATCCTATTCATGTAATAATTTTTTTTCAAGACTCTTTTCTTATCTGACCTAAAACTGTAAATAAATTAGTGGCTAACTGAGTGTGTAGTTCAGTTTTCAACTGTTACAATTAGTCAATGTCCTAAAAATGTAAATTTGTTTATTATCTTTATTGTATGTAATAAGAGGCATTAATAAAACAATCTTGTCATCTTGTCTTTTTCAGAGCTCAATTTCTCAAAACCTGATTTAGGGGTATTGGTTTTTGTTATATTATGGACTCCTCTCTCCACAAAGAAGGCGTTGTTGCAAGCATTTTACCATTATCTTTTTTATTGAACATGATATTTGCTCCTGAAATTCAGCATTTTTGAAAAGAGGTAGTGGGTGGCGGCACATAACACCCCATCCCCTAAATTGGGTTCCTAGGAAGTACCATTTTTTTGACGTTTTCCCTTATATTCATTCAAATTATCTTACCTCACCTAGCTTCTTCGTGCTCAGCTGCGCATAAGACCTTAATACTTTTCCATCATCGTGTCGTATCACTTTCTACTACCATTCGAGCTGTCTATGGCTACTAAAACAAACCTATAACCTGATTAAAGACTTGGAGACCTGCTATTAAAACTACCTTTTTTGCAAACGTAGGCATAGTTCTGTGCACAGTCGTTATCGTTCCAATATCCACTTCCAGCCATCTCACCACACGCTTCCCCTCCGCCCCAATCGTTGGGTTCGCCCGCTGCCCATTTATAGTAATCAATTTGGGACCAGTCGGACCATACAAACGGCTTCTTCCGTCCTTGAGTTAAGTCACGAAATGCCCCTATCCATGCTCGTGCAGAAATGAGGTTTTTAATAAAACTGTTTTCTGCCTCTGAAGTGATCTTGACAATATCTCCTCCTAGACTCTCACAAATGTTGCGAGCATTCGGCCAAGATTTAGTTTGCTGTCCGCTCCAAAAATAGCAACTGCGATTCTGAAAGTTCTGCCACCCCTGCGGACATTGGCCTGTAACTATAGAAAGAAACCACATAAAAAGTAATTTGTTTTGCCTTTTTTGGTCTGATGAATTGTTTATGACGCCATAAAAGTATTGCTAAGACTCATTTTAAATAAAATTCTTAGTTATAAGATGAATAAAAACCTGTTTCGTCTTTATATATCTAATCAGTTTATTTGATGAGGTCTGTCAAAAAGTAGCTAAAATTTTTCTTTTGCACTCCATTTGTGCCATCGTTGTTACCATGATCGTTATCTTTAATGTAGTTATTATCGTCACCGTCATCATCATCTTCATCATGCATTATTGTTATCTTTATCGTAATGGTAATAAGAAACGCTGTCCTTATCGTTGAGTTGTTTCGTTTCGTTTCCTCGTCGTGCGACTTATCAGCAGCTTTCACCAAATATTAAAGTACTCAATCGCGAAAAAATTAAAGTGAACATATCTTCTTTCAAGAAACTTTGTCTTCTTAGAATTTGGGCCATTCTCAGAAGTTTACCAAAAAAAATTAAAAAACGACTAAACATCCTGATTTTTTTTAAAACCCAAATTCTAAGAAGACAAAGTTTCTTGGAAGATGATATATACACTTTAACAACGGCAATTCAAAGGATTTTGGGTTTTCATCAGAGCAGACTTGAATGGGCGAATATAGGGTTTAAGTTGGTTGGATCAGCTGTCATTTTAGGGAGCGAAAACTGAAAACCTGGAAAGTCAGCTGGATGAACATTCTCCATGTAAATTAAATCAGCGGTAGGATGAAGTGAAAGAGCATATTTAGAGCCGCGAATGTTTCCTCGACCAATACAAAATGCCGGAAGCCAGCTGCCACGTAACTACACTGAAACTATACCGAGAACGCAAATATCTTTCTTCTACATCAAAAAAGAGAAATAACTTATGTATACAGTATAGAACAATATCTCCTAGTGTAATGATAAGAGGATGGTTGATGGTTGATTCAGTAACATTTCATTTGTTAGTTCCGTGTAGTCTTAAATTCTGTTTAAACACAAATTTGTTTTTCATATTCAGAACAAGGGATGATAGATATCTGATATGACAAAATATCAAGTCTCAACTTATTCAATTTTCTGTATGAAATTGTATATTTACCCTATTGTATTACAGTACTGATTTACGTCGGAGTTACGAAACAGTTGAAACCTTGCCAAGCTCAGATGTTTCCTAATGTACTGACACATTCCGACACTGTGGAGGCTTCCGCTTCGTGAAAATCAAACGCACGCGTCAACACGTGCCTACAGAGTGAAATACCTTCTCACAGGGTTGACCACATCATTGGTTCGTGAACCGGTTGCCGTAAAGGACGCCTGGAAGACATATCTGGTAAGCTAACTAAGTTTGTTTACAGACAAAAAAACTAAGCGAATCAGTCACTCAGAGTGTTAAAAGCTTGTTAAACATTCTTGAATGGTTTCGCTACAAATTATTCAAAAACTTGTTTTCCTTGTGTTTCTTCTTTGTTCTTAAAACGTCCTTCATTTATTATTGTAAGCTGCCTATTTTGCGATTTCGTTTGCCGGGCCAAATGTTAATAAAAGATGTGTCGAAGTATACTTTTCTCGCAAACTTTCATAGACTCCTTTCAAAATATGACAAAAGACCGAGGTGAGTGACTTACACGTATTAAACTTCACGTCGTACACATTTTCGCTCAGCTTTAAATTCGCGCCATTTAATTTCGCGCATCGGACAGCTCTAAATATATGCACGTTTTTTTCTGTGCTCGTTCTTTTTGGTTTGCTCTGTAGAACTAGCAATTTATAAATAAGGCGTTTATTGAGAGTATTCCAAACAAAAAGTACGTCAATATTTAGAAAACTTAAAGAGGAACTAAGCTCTAAAATCCTTCAAGGTGTTGAGAACACACCTAAAAGTTTTTTATTCTTTTGTCGCGCTAGTTTTCCGAGAAACTCTAGTTTTTATGTGCGTGTTTCGGGTCGTTTGGGGTCATTGAGCATGGGCGCCTGCCGACTTGTCAGCGGTAAACGCAGGTAACGTGTGACGTAGGTTATGGGGAGCGAGCGAAAGACTGTAAAAGACTGCACTAACTAGAAAAAAAAATTAATATGCAACTATCAGCTGTACTGGGTCATGTGACTTGATTAGTTTTGTTTAGTTTCAGAGTACCCAACACGTAAATCTGCTTTTGTACATACATATTGTGTATTTTATATGTAGTTCTTTTACATAGGTGGTGTAACTAAAATTTGGCTTGACTTGACTTGACTTGACCTGTTTTGATTTGACTTGACTTGACTTTAACTTAAACAAATGATCAATTAAATTTTATAGCGACAAACAGTATAGCCGGGCAAACCCTGACAAAGCATTGCCAAACTGTCTTTTGTTTTTTCCAAGCCAGACAAATAAATACAAAAATGACAAAAACTAGTATGTGATTGCAAACTCCAAAAATAGTTTAGTAGAGATAATAGTGTGTATTATCACGGAAAGGCAGCGGCAAAACGCGGATTCATCTACAATTGAATAAAAACACTAGGACTAAACAGAAAAATAATTGGTAGTAGCATCTCCGCCCGTCTATTAATTGTATTATTATTGATTGTTCTATTATTATTAAAAAAGGGCCGACCATGATAATTTTTCCAATAAATTTCTTCTAAAATAATCCCGGAAGTTATCTAAAAACCTAGAACAATGTCTCATTTACCTTACCGTCGCAATTTGGGTTATCATCTAAAGTTTTTTTGATCGATTTATTGAAACTTGTATGTTTATTGAGGGGCGCACTGGTTTAAACTTGAAAAACCAGTCAGCTGCAATGACAAGGTTTAAAGAGCTTCCGCTTGGTTTTTTTATCATCCTATCTGTTTTGTCTAAAAATTAGACTTCATTAGGGATTAACAATCGATAATTTCTTAAAGTTTGGATTAGTGTATACCTACTGACTCGTTTCGTCACGGATCAACATTTCTGAACATACCCCACCTCCTCCCCCTACCCACTCCCCCTCAAATATCTAATGGTCCGTACCTAAATGTTCAATATTTTTATTTGGGCCTAATGGCGATAGAAGGTATTAAATTTTGACTGACAAGTATGAACTTGTTCTCCTGCCAGAAAGGTAGTGTACGAAAATGTAGGGAATTCCATCTGGGATTTCTTCTAGATAAATGAAGATGCACCGGAAAAGATAAAGCACAAACTTAAAAAAATCCACAGACAACTACAAAGGAACTTTCACATGATTCATGGCTTTGTCACTTTGCCAAACGCATCGAGTATTAGGTTTCTTAAATTTATCATTCCCAGCTAAATAATTGAAACTTTTAGCTTGGCTCATCTCGCATTAACAGTTCAGAAACTTTGCCGCACTTTTATAAACAAGGAAAGAGTCAAAACGCGGGTTTGTCTGTAACAGAAAACCGAGATTAAAAGCAGCATTCCGGGCCAGACGTTTTGCTCAATTTAGATAAAACGCCTATGGCCAGATGTTTCACTAACCTTTATAGCTTAGAAATCCATAAAACACAAACACCACCGCAGCTGCAGTTGATCCATGGGAGAAATATCTCTTCATCTCTGTTCTGTGTACTTTAAAACCTTGCTTTCAGACACTGCAGTAGAGAAATGGCGGCTCTAGGTGAACATTAGAAAGCATAACACCAGAGACCCCATATGGATATCCTGCGGCTCAGCCGAGCTCCGGTCAAAAGGTCTTGAAAGCTTTAAATAAAGTCAAGATTCTATGGGGGAGGGGGAGGGAGTCCTTGCCTTGAAGCCAAATTTTTGTTTTTGATTTTTTTTTTTTTTTTGATTTTGTTTGTCGCCTTAATTTGAATGCATACAAAAATAATTTCACATAGCAAAACAGCACTGACAGAAAGACAGCACACTTCGGCTTGACACAAAAGACACAATCAGGATTGTCATTACAAGGGTAGACTGTCCGAGATGCCGGAAAGGCCTTTTAAAATCCTAACACGAGAGTTTGAAAAGCAATGAACAATTTCGACCGAGATGTTCGAAAACCTAGACATCAAACAAATTTCAAGCCAAATAGAGATTTTGAGCTCTGCCGAGAACGCGACCATTTTGTGAGAAAAACGGATGAAAAAAAACCTCGACATGACAAAAAAGATAACAAGATTTTGAACACAAGCCGTAATTTTCCAAGACTTCCACCCTATTAAACGGTAAATCTGTACAACAATATTACTGATACCAAGCCCTATAGATAGATAAGTCTGACAGCTATAGCGACATCAAGCCCCGGGGGAACTATACTAAAATCAATTATTTATAATAATAATAATAATAATAATAATAATAATATCTAGCGTGCCCAACTCATGTCATAAATGAATATATGGTAGAGAAAATCGCAGATTTTGGTCATAAATAGGGTGAGGTTTTTTGGAAGTGGGCCGCATGGCCCTACCTATATTTTGGGGAAGAACCCAACCCCCAACCCCTCTCCCCCCTGCATCATTTTTGCATATTTGATTATTTCACTACTACTGAAAATGAAAAGCTAATTTTTTTTGTAAACTAGAAAACATGGAAATATGGATTACCAATTCGTCATCTGGGATGGCGTGTACATTTTGGGCTCTTGTAATGAGCCAGACTCTCTATATAACTGATTTATTTTTATCTCATTAAACTACATCTCATAATTTGAGACTATGTAGTACGATAATATATCCTTTAACTATTAATATAATCAAATGATTGATCAAGGATCGTAATTCAAACTGGAAGCTGATATATTTCACACCTGGCTATATAAATTGAACCAAGTTCGACTTAAACTGGCCAAGCAACTGTGTTTACAATACAGAGAGGTGTTTATTGAAGGGATTTCGTAAAGACAAGAAGAAAACCTGAAAACCAAAACTGATTCAATAAAAAATCAAAAGAACCAATAACAACAGTGACAATAATGACAAAATGATAAATAATGAATAAAAGAATAGCGCTCATGGTGCGCATATTTATACAATTTTCTGTCTTTTTGCAAGAGATTGTAGCGACCAGGTCCAATAACGGTAAAACATCACCCATACTCAACTCAGTCTCGTTCCCAGAGCCCGCGTTCCTTATGACCATGCCAAGGTTTTGTGTTTCTCAGTGTCAGACCGCAAGCTAGCAATTGCAAGGAAAAGCCTTTTTTGGTAAAAATCTGAAAAAATTGACCTTGAGAACTCTAACTTCAGTTTTGACGGTCTATTGGTTTGAAGTTTTGAGAAAATGTTAAAAGTTAAAATGAGCAGCTTTAAAATCAGATTGAGTGCAAATCACTATTGTTAAAGCTATTTAATCGCGCGTCGGCCTTACGGGAAAAAAAAACGATCAAAGTCATGATGCTTCATACCCTTTATATAGTGTATATGATGGCAATATATGTTTGGTGTGTACATGTATAAAAGCAGCTTTTACTTCGCATACACGCGTGCAATGGGGAGAACTGCAAAACCCAGTTAGAATCTATAAGGAAGTCTGGATTAAGTATGCGGATTGCAATTCTTCATTTACAAAGAGGTGTAGTCTCGAGACCCCATTGAGATGTATGGTTTACTCTTCTGATAGTCGCGTGCAGATTTAAGAAAAGCTGACAGTAAACCTGCACTCGACGATATCATGGAGCCGACATTTTTTGTTTAACTCGAGTAGTGTTTCCTTTTCACCACGAGAGCCTATTCCAGATTAAGATTTCTAAATCTTGAGTTACAAAGAAATATTTCTAGGAAATGGCCGGTTAAGAGGAACGAGTGGGTATTTAAGAGACTGCAAATGAGATTAATCGAATCGAAAGATGACGCATGAAGGCCCGCTTCTGGGTTCAACAAAAGCTAACTGAAAATTAGATTTGTGTTGGGGCACTCTTGACACAATCAATGAATCATGGAGATGACATCTATTTTCTTCAACATTTTTTTGTGAACTTTCGTAAGGGTTTAAAGCATGGCGACTCACAGTTGCTTTGCCTCCATCATCAATCCATGCAGGAGAATTACTTTAATTATGTTCTACTTAACCTAAATAAAGACGGATAAAAAGGAGACACGCTGCAGCGTAACCGGCGGCACTCCGGCTCGGATCTTCATCCCGGCTGCTTTATTCAACATTGATAAGCTTGAAGTCTTCCAGTTTTGGATATGAGTAAAGAAGACTCGCCTTCCCGTAGTTTGAAACTACATACCAACTCACGTTCCGCCTTAAGGTTCTGTTATCCTATATCGAATGGGCACTGAACATACTTGTCTCTACAACATACACTGTTGCTACGTGATAACTATAGTACACAAGTTGTCATATTTTACGGGGACGCTACTTACAATGTGTGGAATCCAATTAGACAAAAGCATGGCTGATCCGAAAGGGTGTACGTTTAACGTGTTGAAATGCACTCCCAGGCTCCTGACCTTGCCGGCCTGGCCGGTCATACGTGACTCACTGTTATACTATACATTGGCTTTTTTTATAAGAGTAAACTTTATATAGAATCGCATAGCCCACCATATAACGCGCATACTGATTGGTTGACTACAATGGGTATTTTTTTGGCCGAATACCAACAGTAGTGTTAAAAGCGGTATGCTAATTGGCTGAAAGAGAAGTGCGGATTTCGCGAGAGCTATCGTTTACGCAAACGTAAAATGAAAGCTTCATTTCGACTGAAAACCAAATTGTGAATGGCAAACTCTAAATTTATTACCGAAATTGGCGAAAATAAACAATTTCTAAGTTTTGAGCTCAAGTTTCCGTTTTTAGAGCGACCAAAACCGCTAACTTTAGGTTCAGCGAGCACTGGCCGTCGACGACTCGAACTTCAAGCGACTCGAGCGATATCGGTTCTTCTTGTGAAGTTTAGCGAAGAACAGAGGCAACACGAAATATGCTAAAACTATCAAAACAGCAGTGATTTAGCTACTTATTATTGGTTTTGATTCTCTCGGAATAACTTCACTAAGACAGAAAGGAATATTTTCTTGCATGTTAAGGTCGAAAATTTGGGAAAATGTTTCATACATACATAACACTCTTTAGTAAGATTGCTCAGGTGATTCTAGAGTTTCCTTTGCTCTAATTGGTGGAGGATGACGTATTATGCAGGCTATAATCACCTCGCGCGGTGTGATTATAGCCGGCGTATGAACAAACTTTCAAAATGGCAGCTTAATGTTTTGTGGAGGAGAGTTAAAGTTAAGTACTAAGTTTGAATAACACTTTTAAAGGTAAAGCAATGTCCCAAAGACATTTGTGCTAATTTGCAGTTCCTATCTAGCTTGTTGATTCCCGTTTTGTGTATTTTACTTTAAGGTTCGTTTCTCTCAATTCCAAACAAACTGCAATATCAAGTTTTTGCAAATATAAACACTTTCAGTTTTCAAAAATGCATGCCATATGAACTGCTCCAAAAGCAACCGCGCATGCAAGCAACAGAAAAGCAGTGTGTGTCGAAAAATATATTCGTGAGTCAGGAAAGCTCGGAAAACTTAACTGTTAATGTTAGATATAGAATGTAAACTGAATTAACTCTGCATAATTCCTTAGCCATCCACAATAAAACCACGACCGGAAACTCCGAGTTACTCAGGGCTTTTTACGTGCTATACCATATAATTTTAGATACAGAGTGTATATTTTTTGTTTAATTTTAAGCAATATTGTCAGCAAAGTTTCCAATGTTAGCTAGCATACCGTATCAGATGACAATGCGTTAAAATTTCTAACAGTATTTATTACCTTTACTCGAGGGCAGAAGAAAATTCATAACAGTTTCTAACGTTATTGAAAAGAATACTGTTACAACAACCACACCGCCCTTTATAGCTGAGAGGCGACAGCTAGAACAAACATTTTTGCGCTGAGTATGTCAACATTTTTCTCTTTTTTGTGTAAGGCTTTACGAAGACTTCGAAAGCATTAAACCTTCTAATAACCTCGCTCCTTCCAAGCGGTCACTTTCTAGGTCATAAGCTACCCGTTAACGTTTGATAAAACTTTGTTTTAAGATCCCCGTGCAACAAACTTTTTAAAAAAGAAGACGTTGAACAAATTTAGCTTGCTCTATTGATTATATTGGATCTGCTCCATATTTCCAACTTTTATTCGCTCATGAACCTCTTTCAAAAAAAATTTTTTGGTTCGGTTTCATTTTTACACGATATATTGTTAGGTAACAAAAAGAAAATTTAAGAAGAAAAAACTTTAGCTAGCTTGATTTAAGTTTTAACTATTACCAAGTTGACACACGCTTTTTGATAAGAAAAATTCTATAAAAACAACAATCAACGCTAAAATTGGCCAAAATTTAGGAACAATTTAAGAACAAGCGAGGTATTTTTTTTAACTTTAACTGGATCTTTTACTGAGCATGCAAAACAGAATGGATGAGAAATGGTTCACAGTTTATAACCACAAGAAATCGCCTCGGGAGAATAACTCGGCGAATCCACAAGTATTGGGTTTGCGTTTACAAGTATGAGTTTCGTTTTCTTCAATTTAAACACAGATAAGAACAAGAACAGTTAAAGAATAGTTGAGGCTCAAATCACCAAAAATTAGAACAATGAGCCTTGCCTAATTTACTGCACGGTTAGAACTTTAAACAAATCTTGCTATAAAAGAAAACAGCGTGTAGCAAATTTTAAAACCTCTAGTCTCTCCAGTAATCCTCTCCCACGTTTTACTCGTCTGGAAGACCTGAGAGAGATGGATAAACCCCTCGAGGCTTAAAAGAGTTTTTACCTAAATTAAACTAGGGCTAAAAAGGCCATTGTCCGTTACCAAAAATGCTGATCAATTAGACGAGCTTCCATTTAGTCATTACTTACTTATTTTAAAAGCTGTTTACATTCACCGCTTAATTAATTTCTGTGCATCCAACACCTGTGCTGTAATTTTGAATTCGAACTTCGTTCAAAACATCTTAATAATTGAAAAAATTGCTGTTACGAAACGTTTTTTGTACTCAAGATATATGGGCTCTAGGAACATTGGATATATTGATCATGTGTGTCTAATACTATAATTTAACTGGCTTGCATCAAAACTAAAGTAACTTTTGACGAAGTCGACTGCTATTCTCTTGGTCAGTATATCCTGGTTTCTTTAATCCAATTTGTAAGTTATAACATTTGACGAAATACCCGGCCTTGCCTCGGGGAATTGAGTTTCTAGAACGTGGTATACTCATCAGGCCGGGTTTGGCTCGGTGAGGTATCAGTTAATTCGCGTTTAACAGCGGCGAGAGCGATGCTTATTTTATAACTAATAGACTTTTTATAGAATCAACAGGAAGAAGTGGGCAGAAAACCAATTTAACATAGGCCTCGTTTTAGTATTAATAGCATATGTGTATTTAAAGTCAAGTAGATTAAGCTGACAAGCTAGGAGGACAACGCTTCTGTCTTGTGCACCTTTGGTGCTTGCGTCTCCAGATGTAATTAAAATTTTCGCTAGCGCTGAAGCTGGGCTCTTAAGTTCACATTAACCTTGGTTCTATTGATCCTTGAAACAAATATAGGGAGGGCGCTGTTAATCAAGAAGCCCTTGATTGAGGCTTCACCGTTTAGTCTCTGAAAGATGTAACACAGACAGAAAGGGAAGCTACTATAAACAGGGTATAACTTACACCAAAATTTTCAAGCGTTTTGGAAACGTTTTTAAAAAACCAACCTTGCCATGTTTGTTTCGCGCTGCAACAACCATCTATCTATCTGGTCCTTGTTGAGCTTCGCCATGCATGTAAACAATTCTAAACAAACAATATCAGTTGTTAATGCATGCTTAGAGACGACGATGTTGCGAGATAAACAGCTAAATCTCCCCAAGTACAAGCTGTTCTACAGGTATAATAGCACATTGGGCTCAACCCTGACAAGAGCTCACCTAACGGCTAAAAGACCAAATTACTTACCCCACCCCACTCCCCACCCCAAACGCCTCCTCTTATATTACTAACTATATTTCTAAAGTTCCTATTGTCTGTCTACGTTTTGTGTGAGAAAAAGAAAGATCAAGGGAGATACGGAGGGAAGTAATAGAAAGATATCAGTATCAAAGACCTATCAGGGAATCTTACTTTGGACATGAAAATCTAAAGCCGCAAACATAATGTGAAACTGGCAGTGAATTAAACAATTATTCAATTATTTATTTCTGTTACTAATGAGACAAAAAGATACTTGATAAAAGCTTAGTATATCGAATGTGAGCAAGCTCGGTGTTTTTGGTAGAATACCTGGATTTTTTAAGTTAATGTAAATTTTTTTGCTGAGACTTAAATGAAAATTTGAATATCGCGAAGGCTCCACCACAAATTGACAAACAGCTTTGAATAAAACTCGAAAGCTTTCATATTTCTTTAGTTCATCTGGCCGCAATGTAAGCAAGGCTTTTGAGGTTTTGTTTGATATTTTTGCTCTGATTACGTTTCAACTATTCAAAAATTGTCCTGTCAACGATTTCTGTGTTTGTAGACATAAGAACAAGCAACCTGGGGGATAAACAGATTAGTTCAATAAAATTTCATTTTACAAATTCGACGAGAGTTTTGCATATTTTGAACCACACGCATTGAAAGTGTACATTGGAATGAGTACAACAACATTGTACCTGGATTATCTCATTCGTAAGACTACGTATTTTACGCTTTAATGAGCATCTGGCATTTTGCTTCAGCTGAAAGTCAGTCCTGCAGGTCTTCACGCCTGTCAGACAATTGTCAAACAAACTCCATGACCGTTTTACCAGCTCAAATGTGACGTTTAAAAAAATATGGAATTTTGATGGTCGAAAAGAAAATTAGTTCCGAAAAGCATTTCCTCTTAATCAAGGACAAGTAATATTTTTTCTAATTAATATAATTAAACCATAACTTGCTTAAAATGATCCAACAAACGAAAGTCCTTTAGACTACACATGTTTTACAAGAATATTAAATATAAAACTATTGTCGTTGACTGCTGAAATTGGCCAAATTTTAAGAATGTTTTAAGAGTAATGCCGAGGCTCATAATCTACACAGAAAGATGAGCGCTTCGTTCTTTCTTCAACAATTTGACAGCGCAGGTGTCGCATGAGTTTAAAGACTCTTTATCCAAATTAAACTGCATGGTGTAAATTTTTAGTTCGGACTACCAAATGTCACCAACTTATGGCAACCCGTTGATGCTATTCGATACCAGTCGGAAATTCTATGTCACCGATACCTCCCGAAACTTAGAGGTTTTTAAGCCTAAAATTGCACAAAATCTAAGAATATCCAGCTTCAATCCCAAAAGCAATGTTCTTATAAATAAAATAAAGAGTATATTTCGAGTGAGCTGAGGGTAAAAAAATCGTGTCTCTTTGTACCATCGTGGTAGGCCTAGCGATTGTTCTTCTCTCAACGTGGGAGACTGAACTGTACACCGCTAGAACATGGTTTATTTAAAGCTGCTTTAAAATACTTCCTTCTTGTAAAAAGAAAGAGAAGCAAAAAAAGGGAGATTATGATTTAAACCTGAATTTACTAAGCTCCTTTCTCGAATGTGATGAATTATTTTCCAGGCTCAGAAGTTCACTAGCATGTATAAACATAAAATTAAACGTTTAGCCGAGTAGTCAGTATCCAAAAAAGGAATTTCTGATTTATAGAAGGTACCACATCAATTTTGAAGGAAACTTTAAAATTGATTCTCTTGCAGTACCTACGTTATCGTTGGTCAATCTGCAGGTCTTTAAGAACAACTTAGGTAGGGAGTATATGACCCAGCATTTTTAGTGGCACAGAAATCTAGAGACTGGATCACCAATTAGCTTCTCTTGGTCTGTGACTGTGGTATGGTTTTTTGGAATTATTTTTCCCTTTTTTTTTAGTTTTTAGGTAGTAAAAACCGTGATTTCCTTCAATTTTCTTAGACTGATTCAAATAGTTTGTTAATAAAGCAAGTGTTCTTATGAAGAAAACAACAATAACCATTTTGTTAATGATAAGGACTTTGATAACAGTTCCGCAAAGTGTCTCTTTTCTATCAAAGTCTGAACTGGTTTAACCGTAAGTTTGAAAGTTTACAAAGGCCATGGACACTAAATACTGACATTAAAAAAACTAGTTCAGTTTCTGTCTAGTGAGATGATGTTGTCAAATTCACCTAAAAATCTTTTAGCCTAAACTTACACCATCGTATTGCCAGTAAACAATGAAGACCATGAAGAGTTACAGCTTCACTGACGCTTCTTTGTAAGAAACAGTAAATTTTTCCAAGGCTCGTTTTTCTAAACATTTGGGCGATTGGAACCTCGTCTGTTATGCTTTTGTTTCTATGTGTGTTTAAAGCGAAGAATAACTAAGTTTGTTAGGCATTGCAGATCACGTATTAGAAATCGAACTTGATCAATTCATCCCCGGGGATATACCATGGATTCGCCAAAGTAATTCTGCCGAGACGATTTCCAGTGATTAAAAACTGAGAAGCGTTTCTTATTCGAAACAACTCCCTTGCTATATATCATTAGCCCGAGCCTCAGCTTGTGATTTAAGATTTGTTCTGAAATTTTGGCCAATCTGAGCCTCGTTAGCCTGCGTGCGACGGCAGTCTCTGCTCGGTCATTATTTGAAAAAGGGCGTAGAATGGAGAAAATCCCACCCCACCTTTTCTTGCCTCTTTTAGCAGTTTCGAAATGATAATGACCGGCGCACAACGGACATGACTTCTTGTGGTTTGGTTTAAGCAACACAGCTGAATTTAGTGGCCATTAAGAAGCTTTAGTTTACAAATCTTAAAATCTCTTTAACGTAATTTCTTTATAGTCTTTAACATCCTCATTACTTATGAAAATGCTCAAAAACCAAACGAAATCTCGATGTCCAGTTTAGGATCAATACACGTCTCTATAAAGTGTGTCGGAGTTTTAACGACTTCATAAAGAAATTATCTAAATCATTTTATCACCTACTGATTAAACCTACACTTTTCCTGTCCCTCCTTCCAAAATTGACAACCACTTGTCTTCATATGTGACGTTTTTCCTATCTCTCGCTCTTATCTGTTCAAGTCTAACTGTAAGGAATGTATCGCCTCAAATCAAATTAATTAGCGTCATCAATAACAAGCCTTGGAAAATAGAGGAAAAGATAAAATGATATAAGTTTTGATATCGAAAAAAAAGAGTCGTCGGTGACCGCAAAGTTAAACCAAGTCACCGGAAATATAAACCCTTCGTGTCCGCTTTTGTAATGTAATCACATTCGTTTACTGCATCGGTATTAGTGTTAAATATATACGTTGATTAAATACACTACCGCGGACGAGCTTGCGTGAGTATTTGGAAAACCAAGATTAACCAAATAAAATTTAAAACTTGTTTTCTTAAGCTTTCAAACATAGACACAATACGCTCAAAGGTAAAGCTGTTTTCCAGTTATTTTTGTTCTTGCAGTGACAAGGAAAGCACAAAAGTTAAGAAAATTGCACGTTATCTGACTCCGTGTTCCAAGGTTGATGAACTGCAAGTCAAGATCGAATCTATTTCTATTTACGCATAACTATCTTTTTAGAAGAGAAATGCGATACCGAAACAAATCGAAGGAAATACCTTGCGTATATAGTCACGTTGTTTGGTTTTGGGTGCATGCAAAATGGTGCACTTGATTATTGTTTATTTTCTAGTTTCGTGTATTTGCGCCTCCGTTTTTAAAACAGAACCAGATATCATTGAAGTTCGTATCGTGCAAGTTTTGTTTTTCATAGCAAATGTGATGAGTGCGGCGGTTTGTTGAACGAGACTAGTGAGCGGTTTTTCAATTTATCCCAGATTGATTAGTAGATATTACGAACATCAAACCAACGAGCCGATCTGTCATGACCTTTGGAGCCTGTTTTGGGCCACCCCGCTTCGGATTTCAGGACGTGTGGGTTCTACCTTCAGCTTCAGTGAAAACAAAACTTGACCTTCGGTTTTAATAAACCGAATTCCCAACAAGACACTTTCTTGCTGATATGGTTTACAGAAATTTAAAAGCTCTGCAAATTTTTAGATGATTCTGACTTCGGATAACAATTTTTGTTCATTCTTGACCATAGTGCTAACAAGGCATATAACATTGCTTTCTAAACCAATTGTATTTGTGTACTTTACGAATTGTACGGTGTACATTATTGGCTGAATGAGTCGTCGCATTCGTGTTACAGCGACATTGGCTTATTTATGAAGCCGTAAGATTAGATCTTTGCTTTTTTTAATATCTTCTTATTATAGCAATGAACATCACGATTTATTCTAGAACGGAAGAAGCTCCTGCTTGATACGACTTCGTAATGTTTTTCAATTAAACTGGAGAGGATTAAAACACGACACAGCAAGAGATCGCTTTTTAGTAGACTTTCTTTCTTCACAGAAAATGTGTAAAAAACACATATCGAATTCATATTGATCTTATCAAAAGTAATTCCGATTCATCGAGAAACGGAGAAAAAGACAGCTTTCAGCACTGCCAGTCAAAATGGATTTGCTTAGGGCGCGCATGAGTTTGTCCATTCATTGTTTATGAAAGAAATATGAAACAATTATTAAAATTCCTCGCATAAATAAGCATTAGTTGGTTTACTACAATGAAGCAGCCAGCCTCAAGTAAAAGAAGTTATCAATAGGAAGTTTTTCTTCCCGTTTTCTTTTTCCAACCGATCCACTCTTTGTGGTAGACGCAACTTAGACGCCTTGGCAAAACTCGCCATGGGAATCGTCAAAAGTGATTGGCTAAAAACTATCCGATATACAGATAGGCAATCGAGACATTAATTTGAATCCTGGTTCAACCAATTACTGTCAATTACGGGCTGAGTACTAAAAGGCGTCCTGATAATGATCTGAGCGCTTAAGGCAACAATGGTAAGAAGTTTCCACACCGTTCGCGCTGGCAGGGGAGTAAAGCGAGTGAATTGAGAAGATCGTGTTTTTCAATTGTTTCTTACTTAAGTGAGGCTCTGCCCGGGCAGAGTGAGCCTTTTGTGCTTTGTGCTATAACCGCAAAGTTAATTACTGTTGTAGTAGTTACTCGCTCATCCGGATTTCTGTGTGAAACATGCAATTTTGACGCGGATTGGATTGAGCGTCAATTGATCCAGCAATTGATAATTCAGCATATCATTTGGACTCCTGTGCGAAGAGGACAAAGTCTGCGCATTTCAAAATCTTTCCGTACTTTCGAAAAGAGAAAGAGAAAGAAAAACGACGCTTAGAAGTGAAAAAAGTGAACGTAGCAGCGAATAAGCAAGCACTGGTCTTTACTTCTGAACCAAAGCTCCTTCAGCAAAACAGCACGCTGTGTATTTACTCAGCTAAAGGTACGAACGCTATGATATCGCAGTTAATTATTTATGTTATATAACTTACGACTTAAATGAGTGATAATTCTAATCTAGTTCCTTAGGACAATGTTTTCTGGTTGCAGTTCAGAAATTTTGCTGCTGTAAAAAAGGGGTATAATTTTGTGATTGACACTTTCAAATTGCCTGGATTTGTAGTTACGAAAACTGACATCCATTTTAAGTAGAAAGAATAAACTCCTTGTGATAATCTTGGTGCCCCACTAAACACGCAACGCAGAGAATTAAAGTAAAATGCTTATTTTGGTAAGTTCAAGGATGCCTTTGGTTTTTAATTGTGAATCGGCTGGACGAGTCACAAATCAACAACTTTGATCATGTTTGAGAAAGTAATTTCCTGCTTGCTGGCAACACTTTCACTGTTCTGGCTCCGGTTTTTGTCACTTTGTCACCTGGGACAACAAACAAAGCTCCATTCCGTTAAAAGGACAAACAAGGTCAAGTTTTTCTCCCTGTCTATCGAAAAAGAGACTCAAATGCTTCAGCCGTGGGCTGTTTTCATCTGCTCTGAAATGGTATATAGGTTTGTCTCGGAGTTACCGTTAACTTGTGGAGTGATTTAGGATGACCTCATGAGCCAGTCTACTACCTTGTTTGAATATTTCCACACCTAAATACAATAAAATAACGGAGTGTCTGTCGAGTTTGTTTTAACGTCTATTCAATTCCACTTTGAAAACAAGCGACACTCCATTATTGTTGAACAAAAATATTTTTTCTAATTAAAAATTTTGAAAAGATGGCGATGTTCATTTCTTGAAGATTGAAGACTGATAAATCCTCGGTTGGCAAGCCACAAGTATGTACGCCAGAGGAGTACTTCAACTCCAGATTTTAATTACTGTTAGCGCCCTTTCAAAACAAAACAAGAGAAGACAAGAATTGGATGAAAACAGGCATAATCAGAGATAAGGGCAGATAAAAGTTGCGAAGGAAGGTGAAAGTTGTTTCCTTTGCCCTGCAGGCGAATTATTTTTGGCATGTGTCAAAAGGAAGGTTATTGTCAATTCGCTCTCGTACTAGATTACTTTGCAGTGCATCTCATGTTACATCTAGCACAACACGAGTGATACCTATAAGTGTAAAATTTTTCTTTTTATGCTTTTGTTAAGCAAATAAACAAACTATCTCGAAAAAATCGTAATGAAAGTAAAAAGAAAAAATCGAAATGGAGTGATCTCTTCGCTAGCAGAAACAAACTCTTACACAGAAAATTCTGCAATAAATACATTCTCTGTCATCTGGGTCTCTCATTTACGCCACCACTTGAGGTCAGTTTTTAAAAAACACTTGTTTGAAATTTCTTCCGTTTTGTTCTGCGCAATTGATTCGTTAAAAATAATGTTGAATAGGTTTTTTAATTAAATGTCTGGAGCCTGGAAGACGCATGCCGGGTCACAAACTTGGTTGGGTAACTAACAATATAAATAGCATCAAGATCAGTTGACGCCGTTTATGAGAGAACAATAGCAATACAGATACAGATTTGGAAGAGATTGCCATTTTTCTTGGCCTTAATTTGCTCAAATCTCATCTTACATCGCTAAATGTAGTAATGAAGTGTTTCCAACGTCCTTGAAAACCATCAAAAGGCCATTTCGAAAATCCTGTAAGTGACCTGTATTTACATGCTTTTATCCTGTTATACCATTGAATAAACTGGAGAGTTACCAATAGAGTTTATTTATAGAGTTTTCAATAGGTAAAAAGATATGTGAATTGCCAGGTTAATTCGCGGCCTTTTGGATCAGAGGTTCCAAATTCGAACCTCATCGCATATTCCCTCGGAAATGATTCTTTAGACTTTTTTAAGAAGCGAAGGTCAGCTACTCAGTTAGGTTACTCTATAGCCTGTTTCTAATTTCTACCGGTTTGTGAAGCTGTAAAGAAACATTTGTAAGTAAGGTTAGGGGAGAGCAAGAATGGATGAGGGATTGGGGGGATTGTGCGTTTATCAGTTTCAGATTCCAAGTGCTTCCCTTGTTAGATACATTTGTTCATATTTCACCTTTTTAAAATTTCCTCGCCATACATAATTACCTTCTAGGTACTTAAAGAATTCACTTAGATTGATCAGATATCCAAATCAAACACTTTTCTGTTTGAAAAGCCAATCATTTTAAAGCCTTTCGCATTCTATTTTCACCACCATTCCAGTAAGTCGTGTGAAAGAGACCCCGGCCTAGGGACTCGTCACAAACTAGTTCACATTTCTTTCTTTCAAAACAGCAGCTAAACGAATGGTGACAGCCGATCTCTTCAACGTGTTTTTCTACACGTTGTTTATTCTTTAGGTAACTATTCAATTTTGAGCGTGAGAATTGATTGCTGAGGAATTTGGTGCCCTTTTAGACAGTTCAAGATACAAATGCAAATTGCTCAGATGTTCTTAGACGATAATGGCTTCTTTGCAACAAAGTGTTCCATGTTACAGTGAACTAATGATTGCAATTATTGTCCAAAAAGCTTCATTGTTTTGATACCTAATTTGTGTCTCTTTGTAAACTAGCAACTTAATGTCAATAAGAACCGCATCAGTTTTCGTTTTTTCAAACTAACGAAATCCGTGAAAGGAATTAAGGTCAACAAGCCATTTAGGAAGGAAGACCTAACGTTTAACAGTTGTACAGTGGTCGGGGGACCAGTTTTGCCAACGGCGAAACAGTCAACTGCTCTTTTGTTAAAATGTTCTTTTTCAACATATTTTTACCATTGAAGGTCTTCAAGACCTGGCAACAGCACGTGTGTTGTAAGAAAATCTATCATTCTGTTATTGCTCGCACGCAGTACCATGCCCGAGGAAATAAGCTCTCCGAGTGTAGCCAAACTGACTCGACAGATGCGGTGATTTTGATAAATTAGCGTCGAAACGTCTGCTTTTAACATTTCGAAAACAAATTTCTCTTTCAGCAGTGTAATATTAGAATTAGTCATTTTTTAACTCAAAACAGCAAGTTTATCGGGTCGTCACGTACCAAATGCTTGATGTTTTTTAATAAAAAAGATTATATTTATAACAACAAGAAGTCACGTCTGCCTACGCTTAACTGAAAAAGTAGCTTTTGTTAGCTCAAAAATGATTGGTCGGTAAATAGTCCGTATGTACTTTAGCTGGCATGTTTCTCCATCGAAAGATATGGATTTAAGCATTTCAGTCCGTCAAATGTGGTCTAGCTATATTCTCCCAACTAGACTCCGTACTATCAATTTATCTAGTTTGGGAGAATTTTGCTGCCCATCAATAGTAATTTGTTATATTCGATCAGTTCCATATTTTCTTATTATCAAAATGTCTATACTTGTATGAGTTATGTAGGGAGAAGGTAAATGTTGATAAACTGTCTTGGGCTGAAAGGGTTTAGTTACGTAAGGAGAAGTTAGATGTTGATAACTGACTTAAGATGAAAGGTTTGAGTTATTTAAGAAGTTAGATGTTGAAGAACTGGCTGGGGCTGAAAGAATTGACTGTTACGTAAATAAAAATACGTTAGATGTCGACTGATAAACTGGCTGAGGCTGAAAGGTTTCAAACATAACAAGAGCAGGCTTAAAAGGCAGTTGCATTACACTAATTTATGTTTGTTTCGAGATGTTCTGTTAGATCTGCAAACAGACCACATTAATTCGAAATTAAATGACATTTTACTTGTCCAATTACTCAACTTAAATGACAGGGACGTCTAGCTTTGTCTAGAACTCAGCTTTACTAACAAAAATCTACAAAAATTCAATTCTTATTGCTGATTCTAGTTTTAAAGCAAAAAGGAATGGTATCACACCACGCAGTTGACTTTTCTCACAATCGTTTTGCTTAATTTTTTAATAGCTTCTTAACGGATGACAAAAGTGAAGTGAGCGTTTCTTAGAGACCAATTACCATAATAATAAAAAAATCCCAAGAAGGTGGAAAAGAAAACAAGAACAGTTTTAGCAAAGCAACGTTTAGTATTTTAAGTTTACAGAACACTATTATTTTTCCTTAAGCAAAACAAGAAAATAATATAACCCTATTACGTGGGTTGGTCTGCGAATCCTGTTTCAGGTTCTGTTTATGCTTTGTCGCCACAGCTTAAAACGAGTCTGCATTTCGGTACTAGTAAGATTTTATTTTTAATCACGAAACTGCCGCCTCTTTGCGGTTGCAACTTCTTGTTCCCGCTGTTTTGTTGCTTGCTGTCTTTTGGATTTATCTTACTCAAGGTAACATATAACTCCGGATAACTCTAGATTTTTGTTGGACAAAGACGAAATTCGAATTTATAAGTCGCCTTGGAAGTTCATGACTAAAACTGGTTAGCTGATGATTTGTACCCTCGGTGAATAGTACATGCATGTCAGAAGCAGAGCCTTTGATTAGATCACAGGCAGGATAATGAGTAGGAACTACAAAAATGGCAAGTTCTTCTTAACAAAAGCGATTTACAAACTTAATGTGAGATTGTTTGCTTTATAAATTGATAACCTCAAGTTCACACAACGTGAAATGATAACCAGTTGTTCCTTCCTGAATCAGTAACTAATATGCTTTTTCTATTTACTTTCCGGCTTTGAAACATCAGCATGTGGCTTAGATTTTAAATAGATTACAAAAAGAGTTTTACTTGTACTTTTGATTGAAATCACAAACGGCGTTTATATCTTCCTGGTTTTTTTGATAACGGTTTAAATATTGTTCAAAAAGTTAACTGAAACGAACGCTAAAGGTGGTATGGCGACCAGATGGATTACAAACGCGTTCTAAGTGAATTTTCATAGTTCTTTTGAGTAAACATCTTCTTTCCGATTTCACGACAACACAAACAATTATCTTCGACTTCCAAGACCAATAGCTTTCACCAATTTGTGAAGTATTTTTGAAGGCTTATTCAATTATTTTTATTGTTGATGCAGTGATTCACACATTACTGGGTCATGATGGCTAATTTTCGGAAGTATACAAATTACAATGAAAATATTTGAAGCAAGAAAGCAGGATTTCACTTGTTGTATGAAAACATTCAAAACCACTTAGCCTAAAATATTTCTTATAGAAATGATTTTAAAAAATGCTTTTCGTATTTTCATTCAGTTTTGCATTTTTGCCTATAATTCTTTATCTCCTAAAGTATGTTGGTGCCATTAATTGGATACAAAGATTGCTATCGAAGCACGGGTGAAGGAAAACAACTTCAAGCTGAGACGCTATTGTTTCTAAGTTTGTCATAGATATAACTTTACTCCCTTGGGCCTAGCTTTCCAGCCAGCACACCTGTTGAGGTACTGTAGTTCGCAAGAACACGCCGGTCCTTGCTGATACACCAATAGTGAAATGTGCATGCAAAGCAAACTTTGAATTTACTAATTTTAGAATACTTAGATGGCGTGACATCTGCATCAATGTCATTAGAGTTCGGACTGTTGGTCAAATTAAAAAAACGGAAGGAATTGGTGTCACTTGAATTAAAATTTGGATACTTTATATTTCCTCTTGGGATGACTTGTTTCCCCATCGTCTGCTCAGTTTTTGGGGGTCCTAAACATGATTTAGCTCCTAAGAGCCCTCGTCAGTAACCAGATGATGAAGAAATCTACGACAGCTAAACTGTTTAAACTTTCCAAAGAATTAAAATTTGCTACGATTTGTTGCAGCTCGAAAAATGCATGATTGCTGATGCTGATACGACACTGTTTCCAACAACCAGATTGGACATCAGTTGATGTCAGTTAAATAGATTATATATAAGAACAAGTAGAGATTTGTTTCAAGCCTAAAAAAATTATTTTCGTCTTTTCATTCAGCTTTGCGCTTTTGCCTATAATTCTTTATCTTTTAGCATATTGGTGCCATTAATTGGATACAAGGAATGCTATCGAAACACGGGTGAGGGAAAACAACTCCGAGCTGAAACGCTCTTGCTTCTAAGACTTAAGTTAAATGGATCATATGTAAGAACTAGAGTAGAGATTTGTTTCAAACCTAAACCAATATATTTCTGCATCCGGCCAAAAGGCTGAGACTTCCGTTTGTAAAGCCTGGAAGAATAATTGGGTCATGAATTCGGCGCTAATACAATTTCTGTGTACGATCTCCAACTCATTATTTCCAACTTTCCCAAAAAATGTTTTCTACCAACACTTGTTAAGAACAGTTAGGGGGTCTTTCTGGGGTTGCAACTTCATTTGTTGGTTTGGAAAATTAATCGGTTGTAGTCCAAAACTTGCTCAGCTTGCATATCGTTTTCCAAGCTTTATCGATTGTACATCTTTGTGAACGTGGCACGCGACAAGAAATCCAATCTCATGCGAGAAATCCAATCTGTTAATGCAGTAAGACATTTCTGGGCTTTCCTGCTATGATGATGACAAACAGAGGAGCCTTTGAAAGAACTGTGCGTTTGGAAACAACTGGTACCACTCTAGTACTGAAGCTGGGTGACCTAACACGTGCAGCCCGCGCTATACAGTGTCTGAGAATGTCGGGGTTTTTTAAAGCCAATCTCGCCCGCTGTCATCAGCTGGAAGTAGTTCGAATCAGACAGTTTATGTAAGCAACTGATAATAGCGAAAAACAAAATAATGAAGCTCTTGTTTAGAGAAGATAACAAAACATTGATGATTTATTTGGGCCGTCCTTGTACCAATCTCCCTGTATACCTTCATTATATATTACAACGTAATTAGAAATACTACTAAAGGCCACTGCATATACACTGTTATGCTTAATCATTGCATCATACATCAAGAAGTTGACCTTTTCGCTGCAGCCGGGTAAGGTCAGAAACGCCAAAGATTTAAAAAGTCTTGATCAAAAGGGTTTTTACTTTGTTTTGTCCTTCGCTCGTTGTTTGGTAGTTGAATGAAAGCATCTAAAGTATTACATACCCATGAACTTCTAACGGATAATTTACCGATTGCACCAAATTGGTTGGCGTTCCACGAGCATTCTGCTTCTCTGGCATCTGTTCTGCAGAACAAACGCGGTTAAAGCAAGTTATTCAAGTATTTCAAGAAGCACCCTTATGATTTCAGTTCTTTTGCATTCCTTGCTGAGGCAAGCCAAAGACAGAAAAAACGTTTAAAATATGTAACATTATTGTAGTTTTGCTCAGTCTCAGTGAAGGATGGCTGTATTCAACTTCAAGGTAACAGCAAACAAACGGGCTTGAACGTATGTATATAGGAAGGCAGGCCTCGTTTGGTTCGCGACTAAGGGTTCATGCTAACAAAATTTAATTATTTTACGCGCTTTTTCTTATAAGAACAACTTTATAAGAACAACGAGGCTCAGATTGGCCAAAATTAAAGAACAATTTAAGGATAAGCTGAGACTCGGGATCGATAACTATTTTTTAAAACTTTACAGAGTATCGATCTTCAACTGAACAATACAGAATGAATATGAAATGCTTCGCAGTTTAAAATCACTGGAAATCGTCTTGGGAAAATGATTCGGCGAATCCACCCACAATGAATCCGCGGGGGTTAATTAATCTGAATTGTTTTCCAATGCGTGTACGTAGTGAAATACCTTAGGCTTAGTTTTTCTTCGATTTAAACCATACGTTGAAATAAGAACAATTTTAGAATAATTAATGGTAGAGTGAATCTTTTGATATATAGTTGAAGAAGAAATTATTTATTATGACTCGGCTCCCCATGTGAGTCTCTGTAGCTCAGTGGGTAGAGCATCTGACCGGTAATCAGAGGGTTGCGGGTTCGATTCCCGTCAGTGACTCAGAATTTTTTCTGAGCTTTCAACTTGTGAATAAATCATTTCTTCTTCAACAATTTTAGAATAAGTTGAAGCTCAAACTGCCAAAAAAGTAGGAACAATAAACCTCGGCCAAATTAACTGCAGTTGCACATTAAGGGCAATAGATCAGCTTACTGGCTGGCTAGGGTTAAGTTTATATAAAGCAATGACAAGAGGGAAAGTTTAACTGGAAAAAAAAACTTTTCACAAAAATCAACTTCGTTTGACGTAAGTCTTTAAAGTTTCTTCTTTATCCCATATGAATTACGACAGGCTCAGAATGATTAAGAAAGAACCGACAGATCACTCAACAGAACAAGCAATGAATCATGTTTAAAATTCACTTGAAACGAAATAAAAATATTTGCTAAAGTTAAATGAATTATTTGAGTAATTAGTGTTCCCTATTCGTAATTGTCGTGGCATTTCCTGTTTAGAGAAAGAAGAAACCATGGACTAGCTTGCAGCCATGACTCGATACACGATACCGGTTAATCTACAGTCGTGTTTTGATAGTTTATTCAGCTTGCAATGATGAGTTTGTTTCGATTTATGTTTCCATTACAGAGTTACAAGTAAATCGCTGAAGACATCATCATGATTTTCTTTGTGTTTATCATCGCCGCATCATTTGGTGCTCTGGCAAATGGAGGTAAGATGTTTCCTAATTCATTAGAAATCCTGATATAACGCGCGTTATGATTGGTTACAAATCTATTTTATGTATCATAATATTACATAATTTACAACAGCTGTAGTAAGAATTTTTTATCCTACGAACGTAAGAAGGTTCAAATACAATCAAGGGCAAAATATTAACTGGAAAAGCATGTCCCTTTTGTAAAGGCACTGTTAACTTTAAGTTCTATATATATACTATTTTATTTTGTCTAAAGAGTTCTATCACCTCTTCGCTCATACCTGACAAATTTTAAACTGTTAAATTAAAGACGGCGCACAGTGTCGCGAGTTCGAACCCTGGTCAGACCACTGAGCTGTGTTGTGTCCTTGAGAAAGACACTTTACCCGACTTTGTTTCAGTCGACTCAGCTGTATAAATGAGTACCAGTTCTGTGGAGCTAACCTGCGATAGGTTAGTGTCCTGTCCAGGGGGAGTCAAAGACTCTCACCCGCTTAACATTACAGAAACCGGAGCTAAGCCCCGACACTATGAGCTACTCAGGCTCGAGAAAGGATTTAGCTTTAAAACCGTTTCTTACATTGTGTTATGTTTCGTCACATACACAGCTACCAAAATAGTGACTGTTCGAGAAAACCAGAACGCTACTCTTCCTTGTACAGTTCCTTCTGGAAAGAATGCTCTCGTCGTGCTGTGGAAGCATAAGGGCAGCAGTTTCTTTTTCAAACAAGATACTCATGTTTACGATTACAGTAAACGGCAAAAGAAGACAACTCTGGTCAGAGGCGCTTCTCTATTCTTGTACGGAGCGGACCGGAACGACATGGGCAGATATATTTGCCTGCTGAAGTTTACTGACCATCCAGACAGCAGAGAAGACGTCGACTTGATAGTGAAATGTAAGTTCCGCAAACGTTCTACAATAGGCCCCTCTCTTTAACAAGCCCCCCCTATCCAACAAACCCCC
>JAOBAT010057511.1:0-26996 GCA_026413305.1 Hydrozoanthus tunicans | reverse complement strand
ATTTTTTTTATTATTATCATTATCATTATTATTATTATTATTATTATTATTATTATATTAGATATTACAGTAGGTACTATACTACAGTACAATACAGTACAGCACATTACACTAGTACTACACTACAGTATAATACAGTACACTTCATCAGTTACTATACTACAGTACAATACATTACACTGGTACTACACTACAGTACAATATAATACGGTGAAATAAACTACACTATGCTAAAGTACAACATAGTACAGAACAGAAGAGTACAATGGAGTACAGTACAATACAACACACTAGTACTTCACTACAGTAAAATACAGTACAGTAAAATACACTATAGTATAGTATAGTACAGTACAATATAGTACGGTACAGAAGAGTACAATTGAGTACAGTACAATACAATACGCTAGTTCTACACTACAGTACAGTAAAATACACTACACTATAGTACAGTACAGTACAATATAGTACGGTATAGAAGATTACAATGGAGTACAGTATAATACAAAACACAAAGTACTACACTACACTACAGTACAATACACTACACTATAGTACAAAACACTACACTGTAGTAAAGTATAGTACAGTACAATATAGTACTATACAGAAGATTACAATGGAGTACATTACACTACACTACAGTACAACATAGTACAAAACAGAAGAGAACAATAGAGTACAGTACGATACAATAAATCAGTTTACAAGTGCTCACTACAAGACAATAAAGCCCAGTGTAGTACAGAATACTGCACTACGGTACAATACACCACAACGAAACACAAAACAGTAAAATGTGTAAAATCAAAATACCCCAGGTTGCATATGTTTCGCAATCGCTAAATTTTAGTTTTGTCGTTGTTATAACCGTTGCAGTTTTGACGTTGTTTCTTTTTTCCGACACAGCGTAAAACAGAGACTCTTTTACATTATCAATTCCGGTACGACTCTGGGTTGCATTAATTTAAAATAAATCCATCAAAACAAGAAAACAAAGAGTAAAAACAAAGCTTTGGAATTTCATGCTCGCCTGTTTGCTGCAAGTCAGTAGAATAAGAACGTTTGGGACGTCTGGTCGGTCGCCGTTGTGTACCTGGAAGAACTCATTTTTTGCCTTGAGAAGGGCATTTTTCATGTCTGCTTTCTTCCCCCTTTGTCTCAAAACTATGTTATTATTAAGTTCCTTCTTAAACTCATCTAGAGAGTTAGTTTCATTCAGCTTTAAGAGTTTGCTTCCTTCATTGAATACGATTGCACCAGCATGAGTTTCATTTCCCCCGATTTGTTCCAAAACGTATATCATAAACTCGCGTATTTTCGTCCAGTTTTTATCTTGGATCTTCTCGGAGAAGTCCAGTAGGAAGGCCAGGTCAACCTTTGACTTATTACACTTTGGCTCTGCGACCAATGAAAACGGAAAGTAAACACTGTTAGTGCATAAAAGCAAAAGTTACAAGTTGAACTTTTGAGAACCTTAAAATACCAAATCACGCGGAAGGCAGAGTATGATATTTGTACAAACTTAGGTAAGTAAAGTGATGCATTTACATAGCACATTTTCCATTTGAATACTAAAAGGCGCTTACAAGTGCAAACATATAGCCATTGACGAAATGTATTTTTGAGACTGGACGCCTATGTTTTAACTCCATCGTCTTTATGTTGGGAGGGAGGCGGGGAGGGGCTTATTATAGATAGGAAGGACTTATTTGAAATTTGAAGCTCTAGATAGGGGGCTGCTTTTACGGTAGTTAATAAAATATCTATCCCCGAAGTTCAAATTATGTTTGAATTTAATTCTTCCAAATATCCCTGGAGGGAATGGTTTTCCATTTCAAAAAATGGTTCCTAAATGCGCTGCAGTTTACGTTTTACCGACCCCGGAAGGATGGAAATCTGAGTAAACGTTAGTTTAGCGGGAAAGAAGATCGCCCAATTCAAAGTTCAACTCTCGGCCAGGCCTGGGATCAAATCGGGAATACCTGAGGACTGGGTGGCAGAGATCTTACTAGCTGCACCAAACCCCTCCGCGGCTTTAAATATCTAAACAATACATGCACAGACAAATAGACTCGGCCTGGGCTATTTTTCAGGACAACTCTTTATGCTTCTACTAGTTCCTGTCGAGCATTGAAATGGTTTGTTTTAGGTTAGAGATGTTTAAGTTAGATATTCGGAAATCGGGTGTTTTGAGTTTTTAAACACATCATACAAGGCGTTTCAGCTCAAAGGAGTCGCACAAAATTCAATGGAATCATTGTCAAGCCTTACTTGGAGACATGTGAGGTTGTACACCTTATTTTAAGTTGGCCGCTGCTTCGGAAGGTCTGGGTCGAACAGCATGAAAGCGAGGCATCGGGGGCCGCGACTCCGCTGCTAAGATGTGGTAATTAGTCCGCTAAACTCAAAACATGCTTAAAACTTTTATGCTCCGGATTGTAAGAAGGGCAGAGCGATGTTCAACAGATCGATTGAGAAATGAAGCTTATTTTATACCGGATGATGCCGTTACAGCCAAACGACACTCGCATGTACAAACCTAATTCTGTGAACTGATATAGTCAGTTTAATTTCTGCGGGTTTTAAATTAGTTTTGTTTTAATGCGGACGACAGTGCAGTCAGTTAATA
This sequence comes from Hydrozoanthus tunicans, assembly GCA_026413305.1. Taxonomy (NCBI): domain Eukaryota; kingdom Metazoa; phylum Cnidaria; class Anthozoa; order Zoantharia; family Hydrozoanthidae; genus Hydrozoanthus; species Hydrozoanthus tunicans. The sequence goes on along the minus strand of JAOBAT010057511.1, from coordinate 24,364 downwards.
AAACGAACGCGCTGTACCAACGAACTCTAAATTACAATTCCCTGTTAGAGAAATAATTTTCTTTGTTGGCCCACATTTGATTAAAATACGATAGCAGCTGACTCGAAATCCCGAAAAAACTCAAGCTTTTTATACTTCAACCAGGCAACAACTAATAACCAGCAGTTCTAATTTTAAAACACGTTCTAGAATTAATCAACAGATGGTAGTTCCTAGCTTAGGAAGACCGAAATACATACATTTATGATAGTTATATAAGAACCTGTTTATGAAGTTAAAACCAGAAAAGAACGTAAAGAATCAAGTATGAAAGCAAGTTTTTCTATAAAAGCTCGTGTAAAAAGCTCTTTTTATCATGCATTGAAACTTTTTTACCAAGCCCAAGGCAACTGCTAACGTTGCACCTCTCGTAAACGCGTTTTGGTCCGCGGCATGAAGCCCCTCCCCTGGACGGTGTTGGGTTGTTACATCTCCGTCGACGTGACCTTCTTCCAGCACCGCATGTCTGGCTACATTCTGTCCAATTTAAGCTCCATGCCGACCAACCGCCATCCACGTGCACTGTCGCATGCATGTAAAAAACAACACCAACCGTTATGGTAGTAGCTCTCTAACAGGGGGTGGGGGGAGAGAAACAAAATCTGTCGATCCGCGTTTCAGTGGCAAATCCGTCCAATATGGCTTTTGAGGGATCCGCCGCCGGCTATAATTTTGTTTTGAAACTGTAATCCGCACGACTTTTTTGCCAAAATCTGCGAAAACCACCCTCAGGCGATTTAAGAAAAAGAGCTACGGATAACCTGTGCGAAACCCTACTGTTGAGATTTTTGGATTAACTTTGAATCCCGATCCTTTCGCGTGAGGCTTAAACTTCTTTCGGTGGACTTCCTGGTTCGTGATCAGAACAAAAACATAGTGAGTAAAAGCAACACCAGAGCTACTAAATTGCTACTAAATTGTAATAATTACAATATGTTGGTTCAGTCGTGCCCATTGTCGTGAGGAGGACCAGCAGAGCAATGCATTGACATCCTCGGTAATTATAAAAAACTGAGTTTGAGTTTTAATTGTACCATCGTTAGCCGTTCCTTAAAGTACATATGAAGTGAAAATTTTATCGCTTCATTGGATAGACCTTGGTAAAAGAGGAATAGTAATGAAAAATGGCCAAATCTTTTGTGGTTCTTGAGATATTAGAGAGCTTAAGTACAAGCTGTCCGTGTTTCCACGGAGGCAAACCGGAAATCAGATATCAGTAGTTGGCGCGTACTTGCACACGTCTTGCGGCCGTGATGATCGTCACGGAGGTGAAAAACGCCAGCATGACGTGTGCAAGTACGCGCCAACTACTGATGTTTGATTTCCGGTTGGCCTCCGTGGAAACACGGACGGCTTTTGCTTAAGGTCTCTATTAACTCTTAGTACTTTCAACTGATGACGAAGATTTAAAAATCTTCAGATGTCTGTGTCCTTTAATAACTTGTTACTGTACCATTTGCAGATTTTGAATAGCCAAACTTACATATCAAAAGGTTAATTATACATCACAACACAATCACTATATTTATAGGAATATTGTTTTTCGGACCGAGGCTGGGTATTCCTATTTACTGCCTGATTTTAGGCTGAAAATATTCTTACGGATATTCTTAGTTTCGGGAATATCGTTGACATGGAATTTCTGTTTTCAAAATGACTGTGGTATCGAATAGCATCAACGGGTTGCCGTAATTTGGTGGTATTTGGTAGTCCGAACCAAGCTACACCATTTAATTTGAAACAGACTCTCTATACACAAACTCACCCAACACCTGGGCTGTCAAATTGTCGCAGAAAAGGACGAAGTAGTCACCGTTCTGTACAAAATCTGAGCCTCGGCAAATGTTATTCTTAAAATTTGGTCAGTTTCAGCCTTAATATTGTTGTAACAGTATATTCTTGTAAAACAAAGAGTGTATTCAACATTCCGCAGGAAACGAACGTATTTTATTTATAAGGCTACTGAAAGTTAAACAGCTCGTACCTGGTTTGGGCCAGCATTCTGTTCCATCCTGGGCACGTACGTATCATACAAACAAGACATGCGTTAACGATAGCTGCGACCAACGACTCGGCTACGAAATTACTTTTCATTAGGTTAGCATAGTCCATAAAACATGAGGTTCTGTAGTTATAAGAGCCTTTTAGAAATATCACAAAAGCAGAGAAAAACAACAAATCCTGCTTTCTCAAGCCTAAATGGCTCATTAGGCTGCCGGCTCTTATCTCAGGTTTCATTAGTGTTAAGCGGATGAGAGTCTTTGACTCCCCTGGACAGGACACTAGCTAATCCATTGCAGGTTAGCCCTTAGCAGAAGCTGGTATACGTAGTCGTTTATACAGCTGACTCGACACAAACAAGTCAGGTAAAGTGTCTTGTTCAAACTCGCGACCCTAGAGTTGCGGAGTCAAACATGCACGCACGGCCCTCACGCTGCCGCTGCAAATGCAGAGGCTAGCGCAGGAAATTCTTCATTGAGAAAAGTCTTGCTGCAGCTTCCGACATTTCGGCTAATCACAGAGCTATACTGTTATGTCTACGTGACAACAATTTTTTAATTAAAACATTAAAATACCGATGATAAAAAATATTTTGTTTCATCAGTTGATAGACCTTCCTAAATGAAAACAGCGGTGAAAAAAATTGTCAAAGCCTGTTACACTTCTCGAGGTATTATTGCTTTCAACTGATAACGTCATTCGTTGCATTGGACACACAAATTTTCAATTTGATGAAATCTGCTTCTAATCCTTCACCTTTGAACGAAAGTTAGTAAATGTTCTAAAGAATGCCTCGATATATGTCATCAGCCCAAACTTGGCTTAGGTCAGTCATCTAAAGAGGGATTTGCGACATATTCAAAACTGTTTCTCGATGGTCCTCCCAGTTTGGGGGTTGGACACAGGGCTAACAACCCTTTTCCGGAAAAACCACCTATGTTAGGAATCAGCAACAAGGGAAATCAACACAATTGGGTGTAAAGAGCTTCTAGAGTGTCGCAAGATGCTAGTATGAATGACAGTGGTGAAAGTCTCGTGGAAGCCACCGACAGACGGGTGACTTGAATGTGGCAACACAAATGACAGTACAAAGAATGGCAGAGACAGCTACACATCGACTACGTGGATTTTGAAATAAGCTTTTGAAAGCATTCACCTAGAAAGTCTATAGCGCATCCTCAGGGCATATGAAATTCCGCAACAGATCGTCTTTATCATCAAGACCTTCTACAAAAATTTCAAGTGCAGAGTGGGACACCGTGAGTTTAGCTTCAATGTGGCGACAGGTGTTAGACAGGGTTGCTCTGTGTCGGCGTTGCTTTTCAATCTGACGATTGACTGGATGAAGCGACAAGCAACATCGGACCGGCCACGGGACGTTTGGGCGCTGGTCTCACACCTTGAAGATCTGGACCTGGCGCTCGTCTCACACACTCAATAACACATGCAAGAGAGAGCCATCCGTCTCAGCATGCTTGCACAATAAGTGGGCTTGAAGATCAACCAAAAGAAGACAGAAGAGATGGTGTTGAATGTCCCAAATCCCTCATCGATCAAAGTAAATGAAGAAGATCTTCCAACAACAGAATAATTAACTTACCTCGGTAGTACTGTCAGGCACGACGGATGTTAAACAACGTGTGGAAAAAGTCTGTACCGCAGCTGCGTACTTCCCCACCCTACCGTACGGCTCAGAATGTCCGAAATTCCCTACCTTTCACATTAAGAACCTAAGAAGAATTCTACACGTCTCCTGTCCCGAAACCATCTCCTATCAACATCTTCTTGCTCGTTGCAGTCAAGACAGCATGAGCACCATCATTTAAGGTGTTGGAGATGGATCGGGCACACCATTAGAAAAGACCGAGCAATATCCCTCGTACAGCGCTCCACTGAACGCCAGACGGGAGCTGGCGTCGAACTGTGGAAAGGGGGCTAAAGACCTTCCATCACAACTGATGGGGGATTGTTCAGAAGCTGGCCCAGAACAGGCACGCGTGGAGTGTTTCTGTAGGTGCTCTACATGCATATGCAAGACGGCATAATGGGCACGACTGACTGTTTCTCGATGACCATGACAGAATTTGACAAAATTTTTTTCACCGCTACTCCTCATCTAGCAAGGTCTATCCGCTGACGAAACAAAATGTTTCAATGACACTGTAATTAATAAAGGGTTATAATTCTTTTAGTAGCTGCAAGCCTTGTATTGTCTATTGTCATTGCAAAGTAAAGTGCAATTAATTTGAAAATCATCGCAATTTTGAAATACAGTGTTAGAATAATCTAAAGTACCTTGGCAACAGTTTGCGAGGGTCGGATTTGTTGAAAGTAAACTCCTTTGGTGTAAATAAGTGACTTCTTTCTTTCGTGATCTTCTTCCACGCCACATTTATTCAACTCACAAATTCCTTTCCCGCCATCGGACTGCTCAAAGTTGTACGACAAGCACTGATCGTTCAGGTGGCACTCTTGAATGCAGTACAAGCGGTCAACGCGAAACACGGTTTTTAAAACTCGCCCTACCATCATGTGGTCAGGCAGTGAAAACGGAAAAAACCCCAAAGTTTTGTTTGCCAATAACAAAATTAACAGTCCCTTATAAAAGCGTTTTGTGCGAAACGGAGAACCATTTGGCGCTGTTAACAACATTTTGCAAGCCAATTTTGAAAGTTATCTTTGCCAACCGCACTTTAAAATGACAAATAATTAAACTTTTGCATAATTTAATGTTGATTGAATGTAATAAGAATGTGATCGTTATTGCTTACCAAGCTGTTTGACGTCACATAGCCAGAATAAATTGTTTTTTGTGTGTGTTTGTGAATACTAGAAATTTATAAGACATTTCATGACCAAGAGCCATTGACAAATGAGTGTTTGGGGGAAGGGGGAGGGACTCTGCTCCCAGGACGGTCTACCAGCGACAGTTCATGGTCCAAAAACTTACATTTATAACCATTTGGACAAAATATTAGCCTTAAACATTTCCTTTAGCTAGAGACCCCCTCTACCCCCCTCCCCCCTGTTAAATCAAACATCTATCAAAATATAACTGCTTATGAAATGAAAAAACATTATATTGCACGCAGTTTCCAGGATGTTGAACAAACTAGAAAAACAGCTTCCAAAGCCTTATGTCGTTCATTTTGATCGGGAGGGGAGGGACAGACATGATAGGGGAGGAGTAGGGGGAACAGGTGGATGTGTTGAATCATTATCATGCATCTGTTCAGTAGGTAAGTAAAACATTTTACGCGGCGTCGATTGAAGAATTCACAGTCGGCAAAACAAAGTAGTTTAAACCGAGCCGGCTTTTCAACTGTGCTCCCAAACAGGAAAACGCATCCTACACAAAGAAAATGCCAAGTTTTGAGAACAGAGAGAGGTTGATTAAGCATGTAGGGTAACTAAACTACGTCTTGTTATGGAGAACGCAGTCTTTAGTCACTCTTTTCTTTCGCTAGGTAAAGAAACTTTACGCAACAGCTTTTGAGCTCATTTGGTATTCTGAAGCGTGTCAGTCAAGCACAATATAATATGGTAGCAAGATATTTGCAAATTTTAGTCCAACTCCTCAAAACAAAATAAAGAATTGTTCACACGTATAATATAGTTTGTCAACTAAAATCAACAAAGAGTTGATCAACCAATACTTCCTAAAAGAATTAAAAGGCTCTTCATTTCCTTTGATTCAATTTGCATGGAGTATCTGTTGTAAAAAAATAAAATCAGCTGCCCAAAGCTTGTGTTTTTTTTTTATTGAGTTGAAATGGGAGGAAATATTAGCATGTCCTATATATATCATTATAATCAACTACTGTTCGCCTGACCTGTAGATGTCTGCGCTGTGAAGCTGCATTCATACAAGGTATACTTCAATGGACAGTGTGTCACAGAAACTGATATTCTCTATAATACACAACCGAAACTTAACGACTTGTCTTGTATATATGTGCTATCAACCTTCCATAAATATTGGTGAATTTTTTGTAAGTAGCACCCACACGCTAATTTTGTTTTCTTACGAGAATAATTTTATAACGAGGCTCAAACTTGTAAATTTGATGGTCGGGCTCGATAACAATAGTTTTTTAACTTTGGCGAGCTTCGATTTTCAACTGGACACAATAAAGAGTATAAATTTTAAAAAAAACAATTTCTACAAATTATACGCTGCACACACGCCATAATTCCTTGGAATTCGTTTTCGAATACACTCGTGCATTTTGGCTTAGTTTTTTAAATTTACGCCACACATAGAAATAAGAAAAATTCGAGGCTCAAATCGCCAAAAGATTTAAAAAAATGAGCCTCGGCCAAACTTATTGATTCTTATACAAGAAAGATGTAATTTGCAATAATGTTATTAGAGCAACAAAGCCCCAAAAACTTGTTTATCATCACGTGCGACAATTTCGATCCCCTTAAAGTAAGCTGAACATCGTTTTAAACTCGTGGGTATCATTCAAAGACAACAGGTTCGAACCGGTCAGCGCTTCCTTTAGTTTGACAATCGGTTAATTTTAGAGGGCGGTTTGAAAAATAAAGATGTTTAAAACTAAATAGCTTTAAGAGCTTTTTTATGACACGAGTTCCGCGTTCGGAGCTTCGCCAGCCTTTCAGCTGTTGCCACCATAGACATCGAGTCTCTATTTAAAAGGATCAACGAAAACGCAACAGCCTTGTGTCAATACTTTAACTCTTGATGAGCTTTGAAACTTTTATTTTGTAAATTAATCCGATATAATGGACTAGATAATATCTCTGTTGTTCTACTAGCACGTTTCTAAATTCCCGCTACCGACTAGAACCCGCGATTTTCCTGTTACCAGTTTAGGAGAATTTCGCTTCTCATCTTCGGTAGTTTTCTATTTATATTTGATCAATTTCCATTTTCTCATTACAACATGAACTGTTTTGTACGAGTTATGTAAGGATAAGTGTAAGCAGGATTGCCACAATGGAACCGAGAAACAAATACAACATGTTCTGTGATGGGTTTTAACACTGAGCTTTTTTTGCGTTCAACGCCTACTTTTCTGACATTTTTATTATTAATATTACTGACTCTAGCTGTGAGCATTATTAATCATTCAACATCTACTTTTTGAACATTTTTATTATTACTCACCACTGATCATGAAGCACTAAAGTTCTTGGTTTGAATGAAATACAAGATTTATTGTAAAATATGCTGAACGGACAGACTCTGTCAAAAGCCTCTTTGGGGAAATCTTCGCATGCAGCAGCCATTATTTCGGCCTATTTTGTTTTACATTTGATATAAAAACTATCTTAAACCGGAGCTCCCGCCCAGTCATAGAAGCTCTGTCTCAACATGTACGCTCTTTGTCTTTCACATTACTGTTATCTATCTTCTTTTGTGAAGATTTGTCTAGACATGCATTAAAATTGTCCTTCTCTTTCTGCCCCAGAAGTCTTTTCTTACTTGTCTTGTCTTGAACTACACAATCGTTACTATTATTGACAAATGGCGCCATTTGGCAATTTATTTCCTGTCAGAGAGTATGTACATGTATTTACAGAATACTAATTCGAGACTGTAAATTCACAACCCTTAAAATTAAATATGACGTGATAATAGCATCACGGAGAATTCATGTAGACTAGCGGCACTCCGCTGACCATGGTTACTGCTGGATTGGCGGGGATCCAATTAGGTCCGCTCGACCCTGAAACAAAAACAAAGAGAGATAAGTTGAATTGGAAGCTAAGAAATCTCTTTAGGGGTGGAGCAGGTAAAGGGGGCGATGGTATATTACTGCTAGTTTCGTTCTCAACTTAAAAGGAACAACTTTTTCAATGTCCCATTTGAATGTCTCTGCCTGTCTGTCTGTCCGTCTGTCTGTCTGTCTGTTGGTCTATCCGTCTGTCTATCCTTCTGTCTGTTGTCTGACTGACTCTCTGTCGACCGCTGTCTATCTGTCTGACTGTCTGTCTGACTGGCTGTCTATCTGACTGTCTTTTTGTCTGTCTGTCTGTCCACTGTCTGCCGTCTGTCTGACTGTCTGTCCGTCCGCTGTCTATCTGACTGTCTATCTGTCTGACTGTCTGTCTATCTGTCTGACTGGCTGTCCGTCCGCTGTCTATCTGTCTGACTGGCTGTCTGTCTGTCTGTTGTATGCTGTCGTCTGTCTGTCTGTCTGTGTTTGCTATACTTTATGGATCAAATTAACATTCGAGAAAAATGAAGCTGGGTATTTCTAATATTTACATATACAAACTTTATTGCGGTCTATTTTTGTCTGTTTGTCTTTATGTCTATCTGTTTGTCTAACTGTCCTTCTCTATTCTTTTCGAGAAAAACGTTTTTCCATTGTTTTACTAAGTTTCTTTCGCACCAGACTCCCATGAACTACAAACAGCACACTTTCAGTTATGAAAATGAGTCGGTTAAGTTACACGGGTAGAAAAAATCCAGCTACCAAGTGCAATAGATGTGCTGCGGCTAGCCCGGTGCGTACCTCACCCATTTTTGTTCTGGCGTATTCAATTCTGATTCCCCCTCTCTCTGACGACGCCATGATGTACCTAGAACAAAGAGTGGTTCTGTCAGAGGTCTTTGTTCCGCTCAAACACCGTGAAACCGGGCAAGAAGCTCTCTCAGCTGCCGAACTATCTATTCGTAAACAAAAATATGTCTTCTGAAAGACGTTATAGAAACCATGCAGTAAATCAATTTGGCCAGGCAAGAATGTAATCTCTTTCTGGGGGAATTCGGACTTGTTTGTTAGCTGTGCCGTGCTGACGAGATCCAACGTAACAAGACCAAAACAGCGACTCGAATTGTTTTGAGAGTTCAGTACAGGCTTAGTTCCTTCTGACCCGTACGCTTGAGGCCTTGGTGCCCTTTTACTGTCTTCGTCTATATCTTTAGTCCTCTTGTGAAACACTACTTATTTGGGTGGTGTTTGAATACTCAAAAACATGCGGGTCAGTTAATGCGAACGCGAAAACCCCTACCCCCTCCCTCCAAACCCGAGCCACTCACTCATCCCCACTTCCTACATCAACGCCATCATCACATGTTTCCTCTAGCTATACCATGCACTAGGTTTAGATGACCGCGGAATCACGATTTACAAAACAATTTCAGTCGAAAGCAAAGCACGCGTTCTTCCCAATAAAATCAAAGTTTAATTTTTGCAGTAATATATGTAAGGACAAGTATACAAAACTTTACATGAATTATCACCAATTTCGTTGAATGACTTACCCTTGGAAAGTAATCAAGGCCTGCATAGCAGCCGCGAGCTCCTAAAAAGAAAATAAACTTACTATAAAAACAATGTTAATAAAGATAATAATAATAGTAATGATTTTGATGATAGTATATATCACAAAGAGGATAACAAATTTGGATTTTGGGTCATATTAGGACATAGTTTAAAACAGACTCACTGATTTTAATTATAAAGGTGCCCTGCACTCTATGCGAGATTTTTACCAAAATCTCTAATGTGGCTTGACTACTTGATTTACGTTAAAAATTCCAATCATCATGGCTTGACTGTTCAAAGGCTAGTTAACTTGGGTAGCTAGCGGGTCGGCGTTAAGTCCCTCGTGTTGCGCTGAAGGGCGCACGCTCCAAGAATCCCTTAGCGAAAGGCGCTGCTGTCAGAAAATTTTATCCCGATTAAAAGCCCTCTGGAGGTTGGACAGTCTGAATCTGATGTTTGAAACACTGATTCTAAAAGAATATACATTTTATTATTTTTACTGAACATTTACTTTAGATTTATTTCAATATTTGAATTTATACTGTAAAACAAAGACGAGTAAACCAAGTTCAGTTTAATTTCAAACTTACTGCGTATTCCACAAAGCAGACGGGAGAGCTTCCTTTGCTGTACATCATCTTTAATCGTCGGAATCCTGGAAACCTTTATTAGTTCAGAGCGTTGGGAAAACAGTGATTAAAGAATAAGTAAAGCTCGTCAACCTCAGAGAAACTATTCAGATCTATCCTATAAGGCCACAGGTTTACCACCAAGAAGTGGCCTGTTATCTTCTGTATTCATTAGTTTCTGTTAATAAACTGGCGAATGAAAAATATCACTTTAATGTAGTGTTGACAACTTTAGTAGGAGGTTTATAGGGAAAGAAAAGAGGGAGAGAAACGGAGAAAGAAAAAATGGGGAAAAGAGAAGAGGGTTTGGGAGGGAGAGAAAGAAGACTAGAGAAAGGTAAGCGACTTGACAGCGCGAGTCACCTGTCACCCTCTCTCAAACTCACCTCTACAGCGGCTCGCCCTAAAAACGAGCAAAACTCGAACACAGCTCAACCAGGCAAATAATACGATAATCACTGCCACAATTTTAGAGCTTTAGAGCTTTCTCTATTCTTCTCTCTCTCTCTCTCTCCCTCTCTCTCTCTCCCTCTCTCTCTCTCTCTCTCTCTCTCTCTCTCTCTCTCTCTCTCTCTCTCTCTCTCTCTCTCTCTCTCTCTCTCTCTCAATCTCTTTCTCTCATCTCTCCCTCCCAGACCCTCCTCTCTTTTCCCCATTTTTCTTTCTCCGCTTCCCTCTCACTTTTCTTTCCCTATAAACCCGACTAAGGTTGTCAACACCACAATAAAGTAGTTTTTTTTATTCACCTGTGTATTTCAGTTAACAGAAATCAATGAATAATTTGGGGAGCAACTTGTGGGTTTATTGTCTAGCAACTCTACTTGTGCCTCACTCCCATCATATTATCGCTAAGGTGATAGTTGGCGGATGGGGGGGGGGGGGAGGTAAGTATATTTTATCGTATACTTACGCTCCAAATAAATCTTTCAGCTCTTTTTCAGTGCAGTTCTTCCCGAGGTTAGCCACAAAGAGCGTTGAACAAGGAGGGTTGCCCCCGACTGGTGAAGCCATTAGGTGATGCAATGAGTTCAAGGTCGGCGACGGGATCGGCTGGATGGCTGCAGGGTGTGGGTGCTAAAAAGAGATGGCACTGCACTGTTAGTGCATGTGTTCAGTTGATATACAAGGTTCAAATTTCAGAATATCCGCTCAGTCCTGGCAACATCATTAGTAAAACACTATCGCATTAGTGCTTGTTTGAATACAGTAATAATGATAGCGTCGCCTTTTAATTTCGCCAAAAACGAAAGTTAATCGTTAACGTCTATTGTTTTTCATCATTATCATCATCGCCATCGCCATTATGTACTCGTCGTTAATATCATAATTATAATTAATTTGTTATCAGTCTTTTTAATGTTATCAATCCTTTTGATTGTTAATAAATTATTATCATTGTTACAGCTATACTAGTACTATTACTATTACTATTACTATTATTATTTATTATTATTATCATTACTTTTATTATCTTTATAATTGTCATTATTATCACTGAGCATCATTTTCATTATTATCAACATTCCTTTCTTTTTCTTTTTTAACCACCATCATCACCATTTCTTCGTTCAGTTCCCCTGATTCGAACAACCCAAAGGTAACACGGAGCTGCGACCTACCATAAGCTACGTCTTAAAAAATTCCAAAGAAAATAACACATTATGAGAGTTTAAAAGGCTGGAAGTCCTTACGTTTTCGACAAAGTAATTGAACGAGTATCGAAACGTATTTATGGTGAATAATTTGCTCGCAGCGCCGTTGAAAGTATCTAAAAACTTAGCCTGCCATAAGAAGTATATTTTACGAGCAACTACAGGAACGTGTCGTAGAAAATCTAAAAGTTTGCCGTAAGAAGTTAAGAAGTTCGTAAGAGCTGACTTTCAAAGGCCTGGGTGGGCTCTTCGCCAAATTAAACCAACTTATAGATATCGTAAACACCGTCCACAGGTAGAAAAAAGCAGTGAAACAAACAAATGAAGTTTAATACTGCTGTTGCTAGATTACACTTCTTGCACAAACGTTTGAATGGAACGTTTACGTTTCGTGTTTACGTTCTTTCCGGTTGCCACGAGTTGGAAACTACTGATATGTTCAATCGCGCGCTCCTTTAGGAATTTGATACAAACAACTCGAGTTATGCTCACTTCTCGTAAAGTTGTCTGTATCAATTGTCCTAACAAATAAGATACAGTCGGATACATCAACTTTTAACTATATGTAGCTTAAAAAGAGTTACCTGTATTTGTAGTGCGGTGGGGGAGGGGGGCGGAAAATTGTGCTGCGCCGCGGCTATAATGTCACTGACTTGGAGTCTGGGAAGAAAAAGTTAAGTGTGATTAACTAAGATTTTAAAGAAAAAAAAACGCAACAGAAAATATTTGTAAGCACACAAAATAACTTCTTAGCTTTGATTTTTCTTCTTGTTTTTTGATAAATTGTTTTCTTGCTGAGCAAAGGTTATAAAAACAACGTTTGAAAAAACCTCACTAAACAAAACATTAAGCAATATACGTTCCTAGCCTCTAAAATTACCATGTTTAAGAATTAAAAAGTGTGCATGATAGTACTAGCTAAGTGCGTCTCTTGTCTTTCGCGAGACATTAAAAGCTTTCCCAAACTGATCAGTCTTAGCAGAAAACTTTGCTTTACTCACGCTGGGTACGCCAAGTGAGGCTCCGCTGGTGCAGCGAAAAAGCTTGGGCCGAGCTCGGGAGGAACTGGGTAAGAAAAAAAAACAATTAAGACTTTTAGCATTCTTATACTAGGCCTACACAGTCGCCATACTAGTACATTACACAGATGTCGCACCGTATCTCTCCGTGATATAGTACATTAGGTTATTGTCAACCATAGTATTTCTCCAAGACGTAGGTTACCATCTAACGTCACAATATCCATGCCATGCACGCAATACCATAAAAAACATACAATAAGACCATGCCACACCTCAACAGACCACATAAACAGACCATGCCTTATGTTACCACGCTACACCGAATTTGTTAAGTGGCATCATATTTCTATATACCTTACGTTCCATATCCTTTAGTATACACCATAAAAACCTATTGCTTTATTACTACTGATTGCCCGTGGTGCGGTAGGCCAACAAGTCGAGAAATGAGAAGTAGTTATTTTTTTTAGATTTTCATTTGTGCTGCTCTCGACTCATCCCCACGGTTGACCCCACAGTTGTGGGATGCGCTTTTGTAACAAATCTGAATATACACTCTACCAACAGAAAAACATATCCTAATTAACGGATGTTGGTGAAATCCTTTTTTCAGCTACATTTTCTTGGATGCACACGTCTTCACTTTTTTCATTGATGTCACAGACAAAAGACGTGGCGTCATCTGGCCAGTAAACGAACTCGTTCCCAGCCTATTTCCTGTCAAAACAACGACCGCCCGTAGCGTAGAAGCATCCTAAAACAGCCACGAGTGAAGGCTACACGGAGCCTCCCATTACTCAGCAGTAAAAACACTTACTAAGAGCTTCACGAGGGTGGAAGGGCGTTCCCGCCATCAGCACACCCTGCCGATTGACTGGCTTGGTAACCTTTGTGTTGGATTTCGCAAACTCCAGCCTCAACGTCTGAGAAACGTCCGGGTCAAATCTAACACCCTAGGGATTTGAAATAAACGAAGCTAGTTTTTAAATTTATCAAATCAATACAAGTGATACGTCAGAGCGCGGTGCAACATTTACGGCTAATACAGACGTTAACGATCAGTAGTTGACGCGAACTTGCACACGTCATGCGGTCGTAGAGATCGTCACGGAGGCTGCCAAGACGCTTTTCACCTCCGTAACGATCACCACGACCGCATGCCGTGTGTAAGTAAGCGTCAACCACTGATATTTGATTTCCGGTTGGCCTCCGAATTCATGTCGGGGGAATGTTCGAATGAGGCGTCTAATTGTTTTAGTTATCGGAGAGAAGAATTACAGCTGCCAAAGATGTAAGCGACATTTTATTTTTTGTTGTTGTTTGCGCAGTTGCGAGTACCGACATCTGAAACATTTTAACCCGGAATTTTATCGATCTTGTTCACACGCCATCTATAATCAGCGTTATATCCAGCTGTATGATACGCCAGCCTCCGCCAATGAGAGCAAAAGAAAACTTTAGAATCACTTGAGTAATTTTACTAAAATTGTTTATTTCTATTAGTTTCTCCGATCAATACAAGTAAGATATCAGTGTTGTTTTTAGCACGTTTGGTGAAAAAATAGCGCTATCGTTAAAACATAAAATTAATTTATGAGTTAGTTAGAACAACAATAAATTAGCCAGCGAAGCTTGGCGTTCTGGTCAGTTGTGAGGAAAAAATCAACCAGCGGCGAAAAGTGGGCCTCGGAGGGAATTGGGAGAGAGAACAAGAGGAGGTTAGAGGCTGCATGGCGTTCCGTTGCTAGCGGCTTCGCCGCTCGTTGCAACCGCCTTCCCGAGTGACTATAACGCCAAGCTACGTACGCTGGCTAACAACAATTATCTTATTTGTACTCAATTTTTTACGTACTAAGTATAATGCAGTAGAGTAAAGGATACCTGAAGAAACGACGGTTATCAACGAGTCGGCTACTTTAAAATTATACAAAAGATACAATTGCGGTGCAGTAGATATAAACTGGCCGAGTTCTTGTTACAAACATATTATATATCGATAACTTACCTGCAAAGCTGCTTTGGCCTCCTCGGCCTCAGAACGCCCTTCAAATGTCACAAATGCAACGGGCTGAAAGATACAGTAACATGCATAAATCAGTGCGTGCGATATTATATGGAAACATAGGTACGGTTCTTTCAAATGCGGTTACAAATGCAATGGGCAGAAAAAATGCAATAACACACACCAATCAGTGCGATATTGTATGGTAACACAGAGTCCCTTCAAATCTTACAAATGCAACAGGCAGAAACAAAAACATAACACACCAATCAGTGCGATATTGTATGGTATCACAGAGTCCCTTCAAATCTTACAAATGCTGAATGGGCAGAAAAAATACAGTAACGCACACCAATCAGTGCGATATTGTATGGTATCACAGAGTCCCTTCAGGTGTTACAAGTGCAACGGGCTGATAGTGCAATGCGATACATACATAGTGCGATACTGTATGCTGTATAGACACTGACAAACGCAACGTCTCTTCAAAAATCAAAAAGCAGTGGGCTGAAAGATTGCACACACCAAGTAAAATGAATTGGTTAACACTGAAGTCTCGACAAAACTAGGCATCTGAATTTTTTTAAAACGTCCTGCAATGCGGCATGTGTCAGAGCTCAAGCCCGAAGTTTCTCAACAAGTGTTTTATGTAGTGAAGCTCAACTTAAGGCTGCTTGATCGACATTTTGTGGAGCATAAACCGATCCCCAGATGGCCAAATAAATGACAAAAATTCAGCCACTTTTCAAAATGCTTCTTGTATTGGTTAAAATTAAATAATTCACTACTTTGTCGTAATGAGAGTTTCCCCACCCCTTCCTTCCCATATCACAGAACCCCCACCATCCCCAGAAACCGCAAGTCATTTTTGTACGAGACCCCGTTAAAATGTTCACCTACAGGCCAGATAAAAAGGCTGTAAAAACGGGAGTATAAACGAGGTTTTTCTTGTAACAAAAAGTATGGCCAATTGACCGGCGGACCAAACAAAATGTGACCGTTATAACGATCGGGATGGCCGTAAGGCGGGGTTCCACTGTACAGCTATATATAAACGTCAGCTGCAGCAAGTTGATCATAGAACACAACATAGCCGCCTTATGTATAAGGTTCCTAGCCCAAACCCTAACTAACTAGATTTACCAATACATATTATCAATGTTGGCTTTGTAATCCGACCACTGCACTAAGCGGACAGATCGATAGGAGTTATCAGTCGCTATATTCACATTTATAAACTAAAGGACGTACCACTCTTTTTTGAAAAAAAAATGAAGAGTCGCAAAAAGTTATAAAATCTACAAGACCTAAAAAACGTTCTTTGGTTGAAGAGTTACATGCAAGCTCTTGGTTATCAGGCAACGACTTTTGACAAGTAAAAATGACTGTAAGAACTGTCCATTTAAAAGTTGAAAGATAAATACGAATAATATATGTATAATGGAATGTAATTAAATCAAAATACTAAAACAGAAATACAATGAACGTAAAAGGCTAAACTTCCGTACAATAAAAAATTAATCAAGGCTATTTGTTTAAGGGGATTGTATTGTTTTGGCAGAAGTTTACAGCTGGAGCCATTGTCAGCATTTTCGGTTGCAGCCGTGTGCCAGAACTCAAGAATTTTTATTTGTCTTCTAGACAAAAAGAATCCCCTTGTCGATGACTTTCGGTTGTTTGAAACCAGCTCTGTGGTTATCGTTCCAGGCATATTGATCCACGTTTAAAACATTTTTTGCAAGGTTTGATGTTTTTATGCATCTGTTTGATAGTTCCTTACGTGTTTCAAAAGGTCTTACTGTTTTACACTATAGCACTAAGAACTCTCTGGACGAGGAGTTTTATAAACGAATAAACTCTGTCGTCAGAACCAAATCCTAACGGTGATGAGCCGCGAGGAAACTGTTCTTTTCTCACCCCAGCTAACCCCACCCCGACCCAAACGAGGATTCTGGCGGCTCCGGTCCTAGAACAGCAATATATGTCTAGTGGTGCGTTTCTCACTACATGATATCTGTACTACTACTGTCGCTGTAAAAATATATGCTCGTTGGAAATGGGCTTCCTGAATAGATTTTAAAAAAATTCCAGCTTCCACGTCAAAAAGAGCAAACTCGCCGTTCACACGTGTATTCTCAAGAATTTTGGCAACGACTATGTCGCTTCTTGGCTAGTCTAGGCAGTTTGCGTAAAAGTTTAATTCATTTATGATCCCTTTCAAGAATTTTGGCAGGGCTCATGTTATATGTGGCTCAATTTGAGTCACTGTTCATATTTGATCGAGTGCCGATTCATGTTCATGACGCGCGGCAACGAATTGCAACTCTAGCAATGATTATCACTCCCGCCACCGCCTGGTTAGCGCAGTCGGCAAGGCACCAGTCTGTCTTGCAGGAGGCCCGGGTTCAATTCGATTCCCGGCGCCGGACCTTCACTCAGCCGGATCTTAAAATAACTGAGGAGACGGTGCTGCCTTTGCTCTAACATCTGCAAACGGATAGACCCTCGCATCATATCGTATAAGGACATTAAAACATAGGTCCTGGGTGCATACCCAATGACTCCTTGAGTCAAAATGTTGTGAAACAAAATATAAAACGACTATTATGTATAATACTCAAATTTCAGCTATAAAAACATTTAATATCGTCCCCTATTCCACAACCCCTTTATTACTGTGGCAGAGTATGAGTTTATTGTCAAATTTAATTTTGTGCAGAAATGGAGTAAAACGCAAAAATTCCAAACCAAATATGGATCCGGAGACACTGTGCATGCCCAGTCCACAAAGATAGTTGTGACTAACCAATCATAGGTCGAGTACTACTTACTGATGGTTTTCCCTGTATAGTGAAAGAACAAAAGATAGTTGAATATACGTCCAACTTTAAACTAAAACTGAGGTTAGGGTTACAATTTAACATGTTAGAATTTTAGTTTTTACACTTTAAAGTCAAATATTGTCCGAGAAAAAATCAGTTTTTATTTTTTTAAAAAAATATTATATATATATGCTTTGTTCGTAAGCCCCGATCGCGACCTGGTGCTAATTACTAATTACAAGCCAAGTGGGCGCATATCATGACATAAATCTGAATATTGATTAATTACTGTAGTTCTTTGAACCATATATTTCAATTTCTGCCCCAGAGTTGTGACTTTAAGACTTGGACAAGTCTAACTCACCTGTTTGTCTGTAAGCTTCAGCAATGACCCCTCGTAACCCTGAAATAAAAACGTAAACTCGTTGAAAAGGCTGTTAATTACGAATAATTAAGCTAATGATTGTCCCTCGCACACAGCGGAATGGCGCGGAGACAAAAAGCCTTGAGGGGCGGTCATGTTGTCATGGAGAGAAATATTTTATTCATAGAGCCTTATGTGGCTCGAAATAAAAGACTTTCTGTTTAAAATTTTAAAAATTATGTGATTACGACATGTATTTGCAGCTAACTTTCATGAAAAAAATTAACAGTATCATAGAAGTGAGTGAAACTTCGTCGCTGAAAAATGGCTTTACAACAAAAAACTGTTAGCGCATTACACGAATTTCAATCATACAAAGACGATTGTGATAAAGATAATAATTCACTTTTGAATTAATCCTCTTTGTTTTCATTCTTTGGTGAGGCAGAATCCTATTACAAATGATACAAGGTTAGAGAACAGCAAGATTCGCCACTGAACTCTAGGTGAATAAAGCTAGCTCATAAAACGCTGATAAAAAATGATTTTCTTTATGTTGATGAACGCAATGAACCTTGGAAGGCAGATTAGATTTGTACCGTCGGGTATATAGCTAGACTCGAGAATTGAATAGGAAAAAGTTCTCAATGTACTGATTGATTTCCAGTTAGTTATATTCAAACCGAACGAGTTCAAAATTGATTTTCTTCGTACGATGCAAAAATAATTTTGATTTTGGCCATCTTGCGAAACAATTTTGCACTTCATTTGGCTTTAGTCCTGGGGGAAAATTCTTTGAAATGTTCGCAATGTCAACAACGAAAAAACACACAAAGGGATTTCATCTATTCATAGCATTTATCGCTCGGTTTTATTCGAAGACAATCGTTTCTATTGAATAAATCAACATGTTTTCGTTTCTTTTTTTAAACTGCTTCTGGTAAACTTCATACCCGAGTTAGAATTTTTGCTTTGAGAACTGATATACCGAGTGTCGTAGATAAATTCAAACTTTTTATACTGAATTTTTGCTGAAAAATAGCCGGTCGGCTTTGCTGGTAATATAAACAAGAGAAAAAATTATTTATGTTTGGACCTCCTTTACCGGTAACAAAAGTGAATGGGTGTTTATTTCGGGATTTTTTTTTACATATTTTAAAAGCCGTCTTCGATTGTTGGCCAGCTGTTATTTTCTGCACGATTTTTTGACAGGCTTTGTGTGTGATGTTTGACAACAACCTTTCCTCTAAAATATTCATTTAGAGAGTTGGCCACGGAAAGTCGATATAAAGCTTGCAGTGTTTTCCTCGCTCGTCTTTTCTCAGGATGAATAATGAGTCACTAAAAATATCCTTTCAGACCGGCCACCGGGAGGCCTCTAGTGAATCCACTTAATAAAAGAACTAGCCTTTGAAAAAAACATCCGACGAAATGTCCGGCCGCACTGAGAACGGATTACTCAAAGGAGTAGAGATTCCTGAAGATTAAGTTTTCCATTGCTATGACCTATTCGATAGTTCTCATTAAAGAAACTGAAAACTCTTAGTTTAATGAAATTCTAAAATCATTGACCCAGCTGTAGTTTCCATAGGGTTTGTTGTTTTTGTGCTCAGATCATCTGCAAACAATATATACAATAAATCGATTTCTACAGCAGGGCGGTTAAAAGTTGGACTATTCAACAACTCCACAGGACCTTCCATAAATTATACTGTTGTTGGCGAGTCTAATTTTGATGGACCAACCAATATTTATCCCCAATTTAGCGAACCTTCGTTCAGGTTGTTTGTAACCCACAACACATGGGACTGTCAAAATATCTCAACTAAAAGATTTTAAGTTGCGCCTAAGTTGATTTGCAAATTGATTTCTGAGTCATCAATTGTTCTTGGGCCGAATGTATTCTTTCTCAATTTGTTTGAGGCCAAGCACCGTGAAAGCGGATATCGTAAATACAAAACCGAGCTAGGTCAAGTTAATCATTCGTTGGCTTTGATAGAAATCTGTGCAACATAACGACAAACTGTACTGTAGCTAAGGTTCAAACCAGCTTTTGAGTCACTAAAAGAACAAACTGACTGGTTATACGCTTGATTCAAGGCAAACAGTTTTTAGCTTGTTTGCATATTTGATGAAATTTCGCTTCCAAATAAACATTATAATAGCTTGAACGGCGGTTTTAAAACCTTGGCATTCTAACGGTGCAGTGTAGCGTAAGATTTTAATCTCTTGAAATTGTTGATTCTGGCAAATAATTTGATCCGGCTGATTTTGGGAGTGATATCTTGAAACTTCTCAGTGTATCAGTTGTAAGCTTAGATCTCGGTTTGCTGTGTAAATATATTCATAACAATGTTGAGTGGTATTGTCACTTCTTAAGTTGCTCTTCCTGTATGAGACATCATCAACTTGTTAAGTATGTTTGCAGATCGATTATCACTACTCGTCTGTCAAAACCAAGCACTGAAATGTACAAACACCCGGGGAATCAGCTGTAGAAATCTAGCAATACCGTCGAGGCAAGCTTTCCATTTTTTGCCACATTCAAGTTTAATTTTGGGTTTGATAGATTTCTTAATCACAAAGGCATAGATAGAAAACATTGCAAATTCACTTAAGCAAAAGTCATACCTTAAAGGACCTGAAAAGCAAATAAACTTCCCGTGGTTTAACGTCAATTGGAAGGCCGCTTACGAAAAGTGTACGGACCTGAGGGTAGATTAAAAGTAAGAAATGTTGATTAAAGTCTTTATGGGCGTGGAGAGATTCTAATTGATACGAATAAAGTGCAAACGAAAGAAGTTTACAAGAGCTGAACCAAACCTCGTCCTCGGAAGGCGTCTTGTCCATTATTCGTGAATTTTATCTTCTTAAGTGCGTGATAAAAACCGTATTTAATATTAACAGTGAAGTCGTGCAATGTTGTGCTTAATGTGCGCTTGGAGTGCGGTTGGTAAGAAGCATTAAGAGCACTGCAACATCCTACAACATTAAAATTGCAACTGGTTTTCTATGCAGCTGCATGTTGAAAACAGGTACGCCACATGACGTAAGAACTTCACGCGTGACATTCCTTTACTAGCCCAAAGTGAAAGAATCCCACAGAGACGCTTGGGTTGTCATAACAATAACTTTAAATCCCTCGGTGGAAGGTAATATTCAACCGAAACAAAACTTTAATTTTCACCTGATGAAGCAGCCGCGCCTGTCAAATGCGAGACCTCGGTACAAGTTTTAGTTTACGGCGTTGTTATGACAACGAGGATCTTGGGAGACTGGGTATAAGCACAGTATCGAGGCTACTTTGGTTGCGAGGCAAACAAGAAGCAAGATTTTCGAAGCTGTCTCCTCAATTCTTTGAATCTGCTAGTGTACTTCTTGTTTTGATATCAAC
The DNA here is from genome assembly GCA_026413305.1 of Hydrozoanthus tunicans. Taxonomy (NCBI): domain Eukaryota; kingdom Metazoa; phylum Cnidaria; class Anthozoa; order Zoantharia; family Hydrozoanthidae; genus Hydrozoanthus; species Hydrozoanthus tunicans. The sequence continues at coordinate 3,195 of JAOBAT010057511.1, read as the reverse complement.
AAAACTTATTTTAAGGCACAGTGAGGGGTACTGCATATATTGATTGACTTTACTGTGGAAGTTTTAGAAATCATCTTGCAAAAATGATGGTAAGCAGCGATAAAATGTTTGTGAATGTGGGTAGTGAACGAGGGGTGAACGTCGTTCGCTCATGTACACGATCAAAAACAAAAAGTTTCGATGTGTTCTAAATGTGTACTGAAATTTCCACCTTAGTTCGTTTAGTTCTTCAAAAAAGACTACAAAAGTCTTTCACCTACATCGATCACCGTTTTGCTTTATTTTCTACGAAAGTTCAGACCATCTTAAACTGACTTGTCAAGGCCTACATGTTGTCTATAAACTGACGAGGCTGGTTAGCAAATAAGTTAAACAGAGAGAAAAACACCGTGTTATTCAAATATTCGTCATTTTAGGACTATTAGAGTGTGTTAGACTAAAATTTGTACTAGAGGTTTGTGCAATGAACATTTAGCTTAGTAAATGATATTCAATGTTATTCACAATGTTTTTAAACACTACTTTATGATTTGAATATAACAAAGCAGTTCAACTTATTTTACTTACAAAGCCTTCATTGTGGTTAATACATTTTTAATTTCAGTTTTGTTCAGAATGAGAGTTACTATTTATAAGGAATACTTTGAACTTGCAATGTTAGATACAAATTAAATTAACTTGAACCTTTTTTTATTTCTAGTCATCAAGTATTAGAAGAACAAATTTAACCCATGCACAACAACAAAAAATGCTGGCAGAGAATAGAAGAAAAGAAATTATGAGAGAAGATCAACTTAAAAGAATAACTCAAGAAAAAGTCCTTGAAGCTAATCTTGCCAGTGAAGAAAGGATAGAAAACAAGCGATTTCTCAGAAGGTTTCAACAAGAAGCAAAAGAGCGAGAAATGGACGAGGCCATCCAGAAGGTGAGGAAACCCTTTCACTTCAAGGAGAGGCTTTAAATTAGATCATGAACTATGACATGATACTGCCACTACTAGTTAATGGTAATGACAAATACCTAATTTGATAAACCCAGAGTAGAATTTGAACTCAGATGAACTGCATGCAAATCCAGCACCCTTATTAAACACTTAGCCTCACTGCCTCCTCCAAATTGAATTTTGCATGAGTACATTCAGTTTCTTTTGCTATGTCTTTTTTACCAGCATTAAATTAGAAAGCTGTCATTTGGACTTTGTCTAGAAACATATAATTTAATGCTTAAATTTTGTCAAGTCAATTATTTTTGTATGCATGTAACATTGGTTTTCAAAGTAGGAAAACAGGTCTCAAAAATAGTATTTTTGAACCAATTCGGCCAGTAAAGGTCAAATTTTACTGGCTGAGCATGAATAGCTATCATTGACCAAACAAATCTTTTGCCCTTCTGCAACTTCTCTCCGAGTTGATGACCCAATCAGACAACTTCTTTTCACAAGCTGCCAGATCTTTGTTGTCTTGAAAGGGGGCAAAAGTGTGGAGTCCTGAAAGGCCTTTTGACCTCTGAACTCAACAATTTTTGAGGTACTAAAATCATATGATGACTATGCTGATATTCCTCAAATTACTGCTGCCCTTAAAAATCAGACATTTTGCCTCCTATAAATAACAATGCCTCATGTCTCTGTTCTTTTATTCTGTGAATTTATCTCTTTTTTCCCGCCTTTTTATTTCATTTCATTCCGTTTTTCAAAATCCATTTTTAAAACATTTTCTTTTTTCAATTTACATTATCCGCCACTTTTGTTGTTTCTAAGTTAACTTAGATATATTATTATTGTAAAAAAAAAATTATATTATCTAACATATACTCTTTAATCTAATCGATCCGCCACGATTAGTTATGCTATTTGGGGATCAGTCTCTGTACAAAACATATATGCCTATTTAATAAAGAAGTCTGAAGTCTGAATTTCAGTTCCTTTGTTTTAACTGAATGTTTTGACAAATGTTACATATAAACAGTTAGTATGTAGACATTAACCTGCATCTCTAAGGAAGGAAATAATTGAGTGAGTACTTACAGTAAGTCACTCAACCCCAGCCACTTTATCAATGCCTTACATCTCCTTGGTACATAGTATGTATAAAAGAAAAATATTAGTAATTAATCAAAAATAAAAGCAACCTCGCTGAAAATGATTGTACTAAAAGCATTAAGTTGAACAGCAGTAAATGAGGAGTTTGAATTAATTAACATGATGTGGAAAAGATGGCTTGTTCTTGTAATGTGTCTAGGTACAAAATTATGTTTAAGGTACAAATTAGTATTGTCATGGTAATCATTTCTTTGACTGACAGTTTTTATGTTTGACATAAAACACTTTTTAATAATCAAAGGTTGCTTTCCCTGTATTATTTCATAGGCTGACGAAAGCAAACGGTTGAAGGAACAGCAGCAAGAACAGGAAGAGAGACTGGCTGCGGTAAGAAGTGCTGTCTAGTTCCAGAAAACATCCACAACAACACAATCATTTATTTCACCTCGGCTGTAGAACTTTATATTGATAAAATTAACAAATTTTGAAATTTCATGATGAAGTGCTGGCTACCCGGAATAACCATGAGGGGCTGTACTAGTTGGAGAGCCAAAACACATTTGAATTGTGCACACCCCCACCAGAGAAGGAATTGGAAATTCCAGGGGGGAGGGGTCTGGCAGCTAGGAATTCCAGGAAGAAGGGGGGCTTATGTTTTTTTTTTATTTATTAAGCATTTTAAGCTCCATCATCAAGTGAAAAAACAAGTATAAAAAAGTTCCACTTTTAACCAAAACAATTTCAATATAACAGCCAAACAGTTTTCAAAACGATAACAACTATTGTTTGTATTCATATCTATCAAGTTTTTTGACAACAAACTTAATGCTTTTGTTTCACTTGAACAAAAACATGTGTAAAGTATCTTGATATTTACTTTTACGAAAATCTTACATGGAAATTTTATATTAATATCATTTGTTCAAAAAATAGCAAAACCGTTGGTGTTATTGTCAAATTATGTACCACGAAAGATTTTACTAACACTATACAACTCCCTAATTTTGCCTTATATATCCCCTTTGGTTTAAGTGCTTGGGGACAGGCTGCAAAAAGCCATCTCGACAAGCAACTTAATTAAACTACAAAAACGAGCAATAAGATTTATTTACTTCGTAGATTCTCAAAGCAGTGCAATCCCATTATTTTATTCT
>JAOBAT010057500.1:0-26997 GCA_026413305.1 Hydrozoanthus tunicans | reverse complement strand
CCGCACCTTCTCGTCACTCCACGACGCAAGCCGAGGGAAAAACCCAGGGGAATAGTATCGAGAGTCGAAAATACGTCATACTGCCATATTATTGTGGTGTGTCTGAGAAGCTTCAGCGTGTGTTCAAGCGATTTGGAATTCAGGTGTTCTTCCGCCCCCACCGCACCCTCCGCCAACGCGAAACCGGCAATGTATTGTGATACAATGCTTGATTTGTTAAAGAAGAGTGTGATATAAATTAGTTTAAACAAAAAAACAAAGAGACTACACTTTCATCCCCACAAGTCTGTTTTGCAATTTGCTCACTCTTCAGGGGATTTAATGTTAGTAATAAATCCCCTGAAGAGTGAAGCGACAAGGAAATGGTTGACTTTTTTTAAAAGTTCTAGTGCAAATCCTGTGTGGAAAAAGCCGGGACAAAAATTAAAATACCCAAGAAAAGGGCCAAGTGTCCAGCCTTAACAAAAACCTTGCTTCTCAACCTATATTGTGTAGTATAAAATTGATTTTTTCTAAAAAAAGCATGTGGCTGTAAAGAAGCCTTATATACAGTACTAAAAAATCTGAACTTACTAATGTTAGTTTCTGTTAAGTGTTTTCCTTCATGAATCAGGAACAATCAAACAGCATGTTGTTGCTGTATTCTTTTTGTTCATCTGATTTTTTTTAAAAATGCAGAAGATTTCGGCAGATTGCGTGAGAGCGCAAGGTCAAGCAAAAATGCATTCTGAAAATTGGGTAAAATTGGCATCTCTATTGTCCATAAAACTTGATTTGTGGCCAACTTTAATTTTAGTTTGACTTGTGACATTTTGCAAGAACCACCACTGGTTTATAGTTACGGGGGTTTGCAAGTCAGGGTAGTGAGTAAAGCTGCACCACTCGTGGCTGGAAGAAGGTCGGTCGAACAAGAGTCGCAGCAGGAATACAAGCACAGAATTCAAATTGTAGGCAATTTGAAAAAAAAATTTGTTTTATTGTCTTGAAAGCATGTTTCATAAATTTTAACTTAAAATGAAAAAACGGTCAGATCATTTGTTTTTATATTTAACTGTAGCTGAGTACTGGAAAAGCTACAATATTCATTTTTAAAACTCTTTGTTAACTCTATGACTTTATTATTATATACGTAGAGTCTTATCAAGTGAAATATATTAGTTATTTCTAAAACCATTCAGAATAATATATCTTTGACATGTCAACTAGAAGACAGTGTCCTACTAATGAAACTGTCAAAATTGTAAACAAATTAATTAAATACTGGATGATGTAGTCAGCCGCCTTTTAGCTACCAAATAATAAAACTATTCATCAACTATAATATTCACTATATTGTAAAAAGAAAATTAAAGTCATTAATATAAACCTATACACTTTGTGAATCTGTGTGAAGATGTCAATTCACTGAATGGCTTAGTTTGTTTTATTTCCCCTGGCAGCAGGTGCAACTATTGTGTTATTGAAAAACAGAAAGTTTTTTTCTGCTTGAAAATAAAATAAAGATTCCTTGGAAATTTCTTGGTTAGCTTAAAAACCATGTTAAATTTAAGCTTTCAAAAAAAATTAATTTGGACATTATTTTAAGAGAAATGTTTTGGTTTGTTGATAATAATTTATTCAGACCTTTTGTAGATGTACTCTTTTTTGAGACTGAATACTTTGGTTATCTGTTCCATTGTTTCTGACAATCAGCCATAATATTATTCAATGAATTAATTATGAGAAGATAGATTCAGATGTTGTGTGTTAAGCAGCCGTGTCAGGAATGGCAGGCCATGAAACCACAGCTGTCTCTTCCACGAGGCTGCCTTCTCAACCCAAGTAGGGAGAGTTGAATCTTGGTTTATCTTCATAAAAATTCAAGAAGTTCAAACCACAGAATTGCTTGAAGAATCACATATTTTGGAATCACCTGTCACGGTGACAAATTGTCTGATTGTATTTTATCTCTCCAATTTTACAGATCTTGCTGAGGTTGATGTTAATGTTTTTCTTGGTCCATTTCTCGATGTCATCCGTTCAGAGGATACCACAGGTCCAATTACTGGCGTAGCACTCTCCTCCGTTAACAAGTTCTTGTCCTATGGCTTGATAGGTAAATAATAACAAAAATGTCTCACAAAATGCAACTTTTATTTGAATATTGAATTTAAACTAAAGTTGCTTTAGGTTCTCTGCTTAATAATTTTAAATAATTTCTAAGGAGAACAAATTTATTACAGCTTTATTCTTTGTTACCTAAGTATAATTTACTGAGAACTTAAGCATATAGATTAATGCAGGATTTTTATGATGTTGTGTTATATCCTTTCACCATCCTTTGCTAAACTTGTTGCATTTTATATTATTAACATTAATTTTTTTGAGTTAATTGTGTTTTAGAAATAAGAAATTTCTCTAAACTGCGTGTCAGAATCATTTTTATAATGATTTAAACATTATCTTTGAAATTACCCCAGATGAAAATTGCTTTTGTTTTTTGCACTTATCTATTAACTCTTCTTTCACCATCTTTTTATTATAAAATTTAATTGGCCACAAATATGTGCCCTGAACTGTTTAGTTACTTTATGATTTATAATACAATTAACTTTAAAACAATCCTTGTTAAGTTGCAATAGTGTGGTCTTTAAATAGTTTATAATCTGAAGTTTGTTATTTTCTATATTGATCAATGATTTGTGAGGGAACAAGATTTGAAGTTCAGGAGTGTTTCTGAGTCATACCTCAAGTTACTATTTAACTTATTTAAGTTGTTAATTATGGTCATAATAATCACAGCTAGCTTGTATTTCTGAGTCAGCGGTTTGATTTTAAAATGCATTTTTGACTATTTATCGTAATTTTTATTGCATACTTAGTAGATCAGTGAATATATATCGAGCCAACTGAGCCACCCATATCAATCACACATGGTTTTCAACGGTTTCAAAGGTTTTTTTATTTCCACGTGTATAAAGTTTTTATAAAATAACAGTTTTAGTATGGTGATATCATAAACAGCCAATCAGAATGCACGATTTCCTGACCACCACATGCAGTTGATATGACGCTTTTCCAGCCATTGAAACAACTTTTCAATCTACTTCATTGATGATAAAAATATTGCTTTTGCAATTAAATTCCAGAATCTCACTAAGAATGTGGTAAAAAGCGCTCACTCATGAGATATTTTTTCAACACAAGAAGATAAAATTTTTAAGTATTGCCAAGTGGTCATGTAATATCCTCTTGTATTTTAAGGTTAAGCAAAGTAAATTATTATAATTACTGATTAGAAATGAAATCAATCTAGATTATTTAATGATCATTGACAGTTCTAAAATGTGATTTTGTGATTGGTAATTGTAAAATAATTTTAGTATTGAAGAATTATATAAAACCAGATGAAAAGGGAGGAAGAGAACAGAGTATAGCTACGACAGTTGACCTAAGCGATTTCTTGCGGGAGTTTTTAATCTTCTTTGATTCAGTTCAAAATGTTACTATTTTTATTGTGGGCAAGTCAAAGGAGTTGTTTTTTTATCATTTTATAATTAAAAGCCACTTTGAACAGGTTGTTTTGTTGACCATGGCCAGGGGTTCCAAAAGAAGGAAACTGTATCTTATAGTACTTCAGTTAAAGTTCCTGTTAGATTTGCTTGTTGAAACAGTCATTATCAAGAGATCAACATTGACAGACCTTGTAGCAATAGGGAGGGCAAGAAAAAGCTTGCCTCATAGCATCCAGTCACTGATGATTACACATGTCAATGTTAGGCCTTTCTGCTAAAGACTGCACAGTTTGCATTCAAACTTATGCCTCTATTCAATGAATATCTGCTATATAAAAAGGAAAAAAAGAGAAAACAGTTGCTTATTAGCCTCTTTTACTCAAAGAGTCTTGAGCAAACAGACAATTTAGGGCATGGGGTTCCCTTCTAGGTTTGACCGCTGGAGCCTTTGGTTTAATGCCCATATCCCAGAAGACATGAAAGTTTTTAGAAACGTTTGCAGATGTTATCTGCAAATTAAAGGCAGCACCTCCTCAGTTTTTTGAGAATTACCGACATTGAACAATGGTACCTTTACCCAGGGCTCCCGTATGACAGACTAACACTATCAACTGGACTAACCAGGTGGCAAATGAGCGGTTCTACAGCCAGTTTTTGTCACTTGAGGTCAAAGTGGCAGTATCCAACTAATTAGTGATACATCAGACTCTGCACAAAATAAAATAATAAAGTTATCAATTGTTTATGTTTATACCAAAAAGAATATAGAAAAAAATTATTATTAACTCAAAAATTTGTTTTTAGAACCAACAAGTGAGAGTGCAGCATCAGGCATAGAGAACCTCGCTGATGCTGTCACTCATGCCAGGTTTGTTGGCACAGACCCAAGCAGCGATGAGGTTGTTCTCATGAAAATTTTGCAGGTTGGTTTGTTGTAAAACACCAATAAAATAATCGTACTCCATTTTGTTGCCGACATTCATGTAGCCTGAGAAGTAGCACAAGCTTAAGGGAACTGGATTCACTCCAGTTCCCCTGTGACTGCTATGCAGGTTAGCACGCATGTTTCTGGCGATCTGTCTGTTCTTGGGTCTCAGAAGGGGAGTTTCAAAGGCTTTCTCTCAAGAGGACTGTGATTTGACTAAAGTTGCCAAAAAGTCTAGAATTTAACTCTCTTCCCATCACATTTCTATGTTCATGCAAAAGCTGTGCTCTTGACTAGTTGCTAGTGTTGGCCTGAAGTGTAGGCCCTCTGTTTTGGTTTGGGTTGAAAAGTAAATGCTTATGAGCCAAACAGGCCTCACAAGGAGAACTAGCAAACGTGACTTGTTTTTGCAGCCCAACAAGATCTTTCAGAGTCTTGCTGCACAGTCATGTTTGAGATTGCAATGATGTAATCTGTATCTAGAATTCATCATCAGGTTTAAAGGCCTTTATTTCAAGACCACAGCTATTGGACCATGCTTATAAATTTGCTTGTTTGTTGTTTCACCAGGTGCTTCGCACCCTGCTGCTCACCCCAGTTGGAGCTCACATGACCAATGAGTCGGTATGTGAGATAATGCAGTCTTGCTTCAGAATCTGCTTTGAAACTCGCCTCAGTGGTAAGTATGTGAAAGAATTTGAACTTTTCGGATTTGTATGAATCTCGTCTCAGTGGTAAGAATGTGAAGGAGTTTGGAAAATGGAATGGAGTGAAATGACTTATTGCAATGCCATAGCATTTAAAATGTTTACAGTCTAAATTGAAGAAATATTTTGGTACATTCCGATTAATATATTCAAAACTAGATAGTCAGAAAAAAACTTTTAGTGGTCAAAATATTTAATAATAGAAATACAATGATCATAATTTTCATATCTGTTTGAATAATAACAGAACTTCTGCGGAGGTCTGCAGAACAGACCCTGATGGATATGGTCCAGTTGCTGTTTTCAAGGTGAGTCCACTTACAGGTCTTGTCATCAGGGCCCAGTTGTTCAAAGGCTAGCTGTTAAGTCTGCACTAACCCTGGCAGGGTTTGATTTTTAACCTACATTCTTGTTTCTTTCTTTCCTTACTGAGACTAATTTTAGCAGTAATTTTGGAATTGACAAATTTTTTTATGTGGAAAATCTAAACAGTATTTTGTAATAACTGCAAATCTTTCCTTAGAGAAGAAACTGCTGCTTGAACTTTGGCTTAACCCGGGTTTAAAGTTAATCAGCCTTTGAACAACCTGGCAGCCCAGATGAATATCATTTTGATGAAACTCACTGGTTAGCAAGCAGTGTTGAAAACATTTATAGGTTGGAGTTTAATGATCTGTTTGTATCTTGTCAGGTTGCCGCAGTTCAAGGAAGAGTCCAGGGCTGGAGTGGTAGCCAACATACGAAGAGTAAGTCTACAACATGTGTACACATTTTGTAGTCTTTAAACTGCTGTAGTTTTTTAAATTAGCACCCAACTTTGAATTAGCGCCAACCTTGAATAAGTGCCTACCGAAAAAGGCAAAAAATTTAATTAAAGCCCAGGCCCCAGTTGTTCAAAAGAGGATTAGTCTTAATCCAGGGTTCATTACCATGACAACCAATAGCATTTGTTAAGAGTTAACCCTGATTTAAAATTAATCAGCTTTTGAACAACTGGCACCAGGGCACTAATTCAAATAGATATTGCAGCTGTGTTTTAGTAGTCTAATATTCGACATTCATTTTTAATTGATTGTTTTCAAAGCTGGAACATTTACACTTTATCTTCTGTCTTTCTTCATGAGAGAATCAAAACATTTTTCAACCAGAAAAGAGTTGTAAACATTGCTATTTTATTTTCAGTTAAAGGATGAGTGGATAACAATTAATTTATTTTTGCATAGCAAAAGGATAACTAATCACAGTTAATTAATGCTAGATGTCTAGTAATTTGACAACACACTTCCTTAGATCCGCTCCTGGGACAGTGTTGTACAGTTGTACACTCGTTGTGCAGAATATGTGATGTGTGTATTTTCTGCTGCTGTCCAACAGCTTTGTGCTGCACATTGGGAGTGCTTGAGTCATGGGTGTGTAAGAGTAATATGACCTTCTGTTGAGCTCCATCACTCACTGTGCACATTCTTTGAACACCACACTGTGATGAACAGTCTCTGTGTGTTGTGTTGAATGGATCTGTGATTGCAGTGAGTCAGCTTGACAAGGGACAGACCTGTTGCATTATACTTGTAAAACATTGTTTATAACTTTGAACAGATGTAGTTCATGCTATGCCAATTATGTGGGCTACGGAGCTCAACACTTTCACCAACATATGAATGAGCATAAACTGATTCTCCATTAGTCAACACCTTCAGCATGAGCCAACCATTACACCTTCGGTCAACTAATTTTATTTTACAGTGCTAAAGAAATGCAGACTGAAGGAAATTCACTCAAGCTAAAACTTGTGTTTAAAATGTTTAATAGGCTTTTGCTGTTTGTTGGATGTCCAACTACATCCAAGCTTGAACAGTCAACTTTTTAAATTTGTTTGACACACTTAATTGTATTAACTTTGCTAGCTTCCAAAAACAGTTAACATGAAAATGACCATAGGAGATGCAAAATGTCATCAGACCATTTAATATGTTGTTTTTGTGTGATTTTAAAGTTAAACTGTTTAATAAGAATTGTCATATCTGTATAAAAATGCAGTAACTCAATTTTTTTCACATTTTAACAAACTGCTTTATTATTGTAAGGTTTTGAAGAGGGCTGGTGCGATTGCTACTGGCAAGAGAAAGAAGCATGTGTCCCCAAAGCCGAGGAGAGCAAACTCATCATCAGAGTCACCCACCCCTCCTGTGGCAGCATCAACTCCAGATCCCATTGAACCTCCTAGTAGTGAACCAGCTAAGCCGGAACATGACTCGACTCCTACTGACACAGCGTCAAAACAGGAGCTGTCAACTGCTGTGGACAAAATACCTTCCCAGGAGGCCGAAGCCTCAACAACTTCTTCTGATGCCAAACAAGGTAGCCTACTGCCGAGCAGGATAGACTCTCCATCAGAAAACTCCTTTGTTAAGGTAGATGGACCCACGTCAGAACAGAGTGTTGAGGCCATGGAATCCTGTTCTACCCAAACTGATGAAGAGCCATCGGTTGCATCCCAGCTGATGCAGGATATGGACAGGGACAGCGTCAGTGTAGAGGGTATGGTCATCACTGGCGACGATAGGGAGGGTGCATCGGACAAACTGGTTGGTCAGGTACATATTTTTATAGCAATAAAAAACACATTTGCCATGTTAATTACTGTACTTTTTTATTACGTGAGGGGGGATGTTGGCAGAATTGCTAAAAAACTTGACTTGTTGTGGATGGATGTATACTGGTCAGGGTTTTGATGTTTTCTTTCAGCTAACTGATTATGGTAAATCATTCTTGAAATATTTCAATGCTTAGGAAAGCCATGAAAGTGTTGCCAGTACTATCATGACAGATGATGATGGAGATAACAATGAGACGCGAGAGCGAACTGTATCTGTATCCGTTTCTCTCGATGGTGAGGATGTTGCAGACATTGTAGAAGGTACAATGGGTCAAAACCCTGATCCATCTGCACCTCAAGATGACTTTGTGAATCCAAGAGGCGTGCGCTTTACGCCCCAGGAACATGTAAAGGAGGGTGAGTATCATAAATGAGAGTTTTTTCTAATTAATTAGACTAGCAGAAAAACATAATATTATTTTCAAAATGTATAGATCTTGTTTGTGTCATTTCATCAAAATACATTTTATTGAACTAAAGCTTTTTTAATGTTGCAAATCAGTGCAGTGATAGCATCTCCTTTCATCTGTCTTGAACAGTTTTATTAACTTGTAGAACCATCACATAATGCGTCTGGTATTGTTTGATAGGCGGAGGTCCAATGATTCCATATGGATTGCCGTGTGTTAGGGAACTCTTCAGGTTTCTCATCTCTCTAACAAACCCACAGGACAGGTTAGTATGACTGAGTTTGCAAGAATGTATCTGGTAAGGGAAATTCTATTATTTTTAGCAACTACATAATATACAGTACTGTAGCTTTTGACTGGACTGCGAGAGTTTTCAAATTCTGGTTATGTTGCTACTACAGTATTGTGTTAAAAAAGTGTCAATAGTTTCCTAAAAGGAGTGTTATGCTCAGTGAGCTGTACCTTTAAAGAGTTTATAGTCAGCGACCTCGAAGATTTTTCGATTTTTGTGACTTAAGTAAGTCATCTCATACCAGAGAAATTCAAATAAAAAACTGTTGCATAGAAAATATTTATGCAAATGCCCTTAAAAAGTGCCAAAGTGAAAATATCTCATCATGAATATTAAAGTCACTTCCATTTTGTGCTTACAGACATAACTCCGAGCCCATGATTCATATGGGTCTGTCATTGCTGACGGTCGCATTAGAGTCAGGAGCACAATCCATTGGGACATTCTCATCTCTCATGAACCTTGTCAAAGATGACATGTGCCGAAATGTTTTTATGGTAAGTACTCATTGTGGCTGGAATTTGTTTGTGAAGTGCAGTCAAGATTAATCTCAAGAATAGTGCTCAGGGAAATTTATGCACAAACAAAACTGGTTGAAACTCTTTCCTTCTCAAACATTTTCAAGGTACCAATATATTGATTGGTTACTTTGAATAGCACCATTGAATCATTTCTTGAGAAAAATGAACTTTTTTTACAAGCCTTCAACAACTGGTTTTTAAGTTGAATATCTTTGGGTTGTTCTGTGCATCTTTTATCTTGGTGTTGATTCCCACTGACAAGGAAAGTCATCTTTAGGTTGTCGTAGTTTTTGTAATCATTGTTATTTACCTATTGAAAAGAAGTAATAAAGGTTTATGTGGAATAAAATAAAGTATCATTAAAATAAAGTTGTTTTACAAGTTCTTTTCAAAACAGATGGCTTCTTCGCTCTTGACAACAACATACCGATAGTTATACATAGTACATTTAGAATTGAGTATTGCGTTGTTAATGGTTTTTGTGTGTCATCAGTTGCTCCAGTGTGACTTCTTAGGACTGTTTGCCATGGCGCTGAGGGTGTGTTTCTTGCTGTTTGAGTCACTTAGAGGTCACCTTAAGTTCCAGATGGAGGTAGGTTTGGCCTAAAAGGCAATGTTACATGAGGCAACTTTCATTCAACTTTTTTTGCAATGGCATTATGAGACAATTTGCAGGAGGGGTGTTACCTGGTAGAACAGCTCCAGCAACTTGAAGAAGTAGCTGCAATCATTGCAAAACATTGAATTGGATTCTACTCTTGCTTCAACTTTGTCCCCCAACGATTTTAGCCATTATGAGGGGTGTTACATGCTGCAATGGCTCATGCCACTTGTCTTGCAACGCCACAAAAAATTTCCTTGTGTTACATGCCCTTTACTAGCATGACTGTAAGTTACACAGGAAAGTTTAGTTGATTTGCAACCACAAAATGTACTGTACTACGACTGGTTTGGTACTTCCTTTGTCTATCCAATGGTTTTGTTGATAATTCTAAGCTTCACCCAAAATGTGTGGGATACGGAACTGCACCCAAGCAGTACAAAGTCATTGCTGACAGAATGAATCATGTTTTACATTAGAACAACTCTTAACAATAGCAACCACAACAATAAGTTTGCCTCATACCATTCTAGAATCTTGTTCTTTTGATTCTCTAAAAAGTTAAATGGACTAATTTACTAGCTTTTGAGATTCTAGTCCTTGTGAAATGACTTGTTCCTCAACAAATATACCATGAAGAAAATAATAGAGTTGTTGATGATAATTGTAGTTATAGTGGTATGTGAAATGAATTATATGTTATTCTGGATAATCTGTAAGCTAACAAGATCCATAACCTGTGTACAGTTGAGTGATTACTTTACACGTGTTTCATAAGCGAATCCAGTAAGTTATCTAACAATTTCTGAGGACGTATATTCAGCTACCGAGACAAGTGGCATCACAAATTCCAAGCCCTGACCAATTCTGCTGACAAGTTGTAATTTTTTTCCCATGAAGATGTTCTTTAAGAAGTTGATGGATATCTTAGCACAGGACCAGCAGGGGGTCCACTATGAGAAACGTGAGCTCATCTTGGATGCAATTAACCAGGTACACAGATTATGCAGACAGTAGGTCGAATATGATTTCAATGCTTTGGGTATAAAACAAATGTTAGAACGTGGGGCCTTGAAACTGATTGTGTTCTGTTTTAACCCACATTTTGTTTTTCTTAAATGTCTGAAAACAAACGCAACCAGTCTTACTGGTGTTTATCTTTTAAAAGTAAGACCAGTTACTTATTTTTTGAAGTTTCCACAATTTACCTGCTTTAGTTTGGGTGTTACTTTTCTTGACACTTGAATGCAAGAGAAAAACAATTTTCCTGTTGTGCCGAAAGAAAGGTTGCATTCGTCTTTAGGACACAATTTTTGGATCAAACTATATTTCTTGAATGAGCAGAGATGGTGTCAGTGTATCTGTACTCTCATAAAGCAACTAGCTGGCCAATCAGTTAGCTTGTTAGATGTGAAGTCTTAGGGTCGCGATTTTGAGCTCCGGTCATACCTTGGTGTTGTGCCTTTGAGCAAGACAATGGACCCGACTTGTTCCAGTCGCCTCAGCTGTATACACATGAGTACCTGCTTCTGCTGGGGGCTAACCTGCGTAGCGTAGTGTTTCCAAAGCTAATTTGCCTCATTTCCAGTGTGTCCAAAGTTTCGTGAAACATGTGCTATGCAGGCTAGCTGGGGGCCGACCTGCGATGGATCCCTATTCTTTGGTAGTCAAAGACTCTCATCCGCTTAACACTATGGCCTGATTGACCTCTTGGTTTTAGAATGAATTTAGCGTTTTTTAGTTAGCCATTCAGAACATTATTTTTCTTATTACCAAAGTTTAGCACAAGTTATGCTTAAGGTATGATACACTCAGTTTTTACTGTATGCTTCCCTTTTCCAGTTGTTCCGAGTTCCTGAGCTAGTCGTTGAGTTGTACCTCAACTATGACTGTGATCTGTACTGCACCAATGTGTTTGAGGAACTCTGCAAGCTTCTCTCAAAGGTGAGAATGTTTTTGCTGAAATTGTACAGCCGTCATCACCATCACAAGCAAAAAATTGTTTTGTCATTCTAGATATTCTAATTGGTGAAAACCCAAAATTTCAAAAATGATGCACAAAATTGCAAATACGTATGATCTATATGTAATAAAGGAATTAGCAAGATTTCGATGATTGATGCTCAGCTAATCATCTCGTTTTGTACGTTATTTAGATCATAGTTGTGTAACTAGTAACACTACTTCTATTCATCTAGTACAGTACCAAAATCAACAAAATGCAATATAAAAAACAGAACCACTTCTCTGTCTTTTTATTATTTAAAAAATCCTGAATTGGGTAGGACAAATTAAGAACTACCGGTATATAACTATTTTTTGTGGTCAATTACTCCTTTTCATGTCAGTTTTTCATAGTTGTAATTTAAGACTACTTGAACTTCCAACTCCTTTCCACAGTCATACCACAATTTCGGGTTTTTTTTCCGTACGTTTTACCTCTGTAAACTTTGCAACAACTCAAAATTACAAAATTTAAATCGGAAAGTAAAGCACTGTGCTTGTCAACATGTCAAATCTTTGCCTTGATTCACTAAATCACTTGAAAGAAAACTGATAGCTGACAAGCTTGCCAACTCTGTGTTCGCTTCTCCTTGACCCAACAATCTAACCTTAACAAAAACTGTGTACTTATCTACGATCCAAAATTTCGTCATGGAAAGTTTTAAGCGCAACCTAGCACGATTGGCTCTGCCGTTCTAGGGGGCCCGTACCTACAAACTGATATTCGTGTCCTAGAGACTTATTTTAGTTTTGTTTATCTAGTTCATTTTGAAACTGTAAAATATATTCAAGGTACAAATAAAGGGTTGTTGTTATTACGAAGTGCTTTAGCTGCTCATTCTTATTTTCTGTTAAAAGTTGAAGTATAAAGTGCGTATCCATTTCAGAATGCCTTTCCTGCTGGAAGTCTGTACAGCGTCCACCTGCTGGCCCTAGATGCACTGCTTGCCGTTGTACAGAGCGTGGAGGGGCACTGCCACTCGGCACTGCTCAACACAGTGAACAAAGCAGTAGAGGAGGGCGTTACTCCGACAAGGGAACCACATCAAAGAAAGTCCAAGGAAAAACTAGGTACAGTTCTAAACACACGTATAGTAGTTGGACTTTCATTGATCAATCAATTAGTCAATCTTAAAATCATTCAGTTAGTCATTCAATTTACAACTAATTTCTGTCAGTCAGTCAACCAATCATTCAATCAACGAATCAGATCAGTCGGTTAGTCATTCAAATAAGCAATCTCCCTGGTAGTCAGTTCGTCAGCAAACCAGCCAGTCAGATTTGTGGGTTAATCATTCAGTCACTCAATCAATCAACCAATCAGTTACTTATTCAATCAGTGAGTCATCCAATCAACCAATTAATCAATCAAACTTTTGTTATTAATCCACTAAAGCTTTTTTTTAAATCGCATAATGTAATTGTCAATTGTGTAGATTTTTCATTTTGTTTCAAACCACGGTCTTGAAGCAATTGTATTAACTTCTGTTAGTTTTATTAGAAATTTAGTTGGGTAGTTGTTGTGAATCTTTCAGGAATTAGAGGATTGTTCTTTCTTTGTTATGCTTTACCGTTCCTTAGTAGTAAAAAATTCGTAATATAGGGTCAGATTTTTTGGGGTAAATAATAAACGTAATGCTTGTTTTCTTGATTTCTGTAGCAAACAGTTTTTTGAGGTTTTTTGTATTAACCTAACAGTATAATTAGGGATGATACCATTACGGCGTTTCACCTTTATTTTCTATAATTACTCATTTCTAAGATGAGAAAAAAGTGTTTCAATGTTGTTTGATCAGTCATTGCACGAGTTCACTATTAAACCAAGAACTCGTTGAACAGTAAAACTGGTCAACAGTTAAAGTTGTTTTGTATCTAAACATTTTTATTTGACAAATGTTTAACCATGCAGTCTGAAGACGTGACTCATACAGATAACACTTTCATTGTCTAAAATTGTATATCTTCTTATCAACAGTTGACAGTGACTCTGGAACGGATGAGAGCTGCGATTGTGTGGTAGTCTCCCCACCCTCCCCTCCTGCGTCAGGTTATTCAATGGCCAGTAAAATGACGGTGGGGGTGGTTAGTGGTAACCCTGACAACGTTGTAGCTGAGAAAGAAAGGGAACCGGAAGTTAGTGATGAAGAAAGAGCACACCGCCTTTCTGTTGGGCTTCTTTTTGCAACAACTATACCTACTGCAGATACTTTGGTGAAACTCAAGCTGAGGAAAAAGGTTGGTGAAGTGTTTTCGCGAGATCTGGTTTGTTGTATGTTTATAACTTTAAAAAACAGGAGTAAGGAAATGTTTTCAGGAGCCAAAAGCCGTTGTACTCTCAAAGAAAACACTTTTTTCACACAGCAAACATGAAGGTAACTACAAGAGACAGATACAGGTGTCCAATTTAGATTAGAATGCCTATCTCACCGGTTTACTGACGATTTCTAAAGAATATTTATTATTTTATACATATATTATTTTATACATTGAATAACATTTTCTTCTGGTAATTTCGTGTATTCCCCCTTTTTTAGATTTTTATTGATTTTCAAAAGTTCCATAGAGTTGTGACTGGACGTCACTTATGGCTGGTACCGATTTTGAGGCTTACGTCAGAGTAGTGAGAGTAATCACGTGAGCAAAACTTGCAAGCGACACAAACTCTCGGTAGATCACTCGGAGAGCGCTCTGTTTCACTAAAGTTTACGATACTTTTTCATGAAATGGCACCTACGGTTCTGAGTTCAGAGTGCCTCACTACTCTGATGTCAACAATCCAAGTGATGAAACTCGACCTAGTCTTTTTATTACACGCGGTATTTTCAAAACAGGAAACCCGATAGCGCTCTTTTAGCGTCTTTGAAGCCTTCCCCTCCAAGGCGTTTTATTTTTTCTTCATTTTTTCTTCGAATAATTGTTTGTAAGTGTCTGAAAAATAACTCCAAATCGTCAATAAACCGGTGAGATAGGCACTTTAATGACAGAAGAGGCCCTAGTTAATTTGGGCATTGACCGAACCGTGTTAAAGTATCAGGGTAAAACCGCCACACACTTCCTTAGATCCGCTCCTGGGACAGTGTTGTACAGTTGTACTCTCGTCGTGCAAAATGTGTGATGTGTGTATTTTCTGCGCACTGCTGTCCAACAGCTTTGTGCTGCACATTGGGAGTGCTTGAGTCATGGGTGTGTAAGAGAAATATGACCCTCTGTTGAGCTTCATCACTCACTGTGCTCATTCTTTGAACGCCACACTGTGATGAACAGTCTCTGTGTGTTGTGTTGATTGGATCATTTATAGCAGTGAGTCAGCTTGACAAGGGACAGACAACACTACTACAACTTGCCTCAGTTGATGTTAGATAGTTTTTTGTTATTGCCAATCTGTTCAAAAGCAACTTGTCAATGGCCAACCTTGATATCAAGAACTTAAAATTGCAAGAACGACCAACTAACAATAGAATCTTGTCTTGAACTAACATTGATTTCGTCTCTTCAGCTTTTGCAAGCAGGAACTGATCAATTCAACAGTAAACCGAAGAAAGGAATTGAATTCCTCCAAGAGCATTCACTTCTTTCAACTCCACTCGACCCAGAAGAGATGGCGAGATTCCTCAAGGAAAACCCAAAGCTGGACAAGAAAGTGGTCGGTGATTACATCGGAGACAAAAGGAACCCAAAAGTTCTTGATGCATTTGTGAGGTAGGTCGTAGAGAGATTAGTTTTGTTTTCAAACAGAGTTACAATATGTCATTTTCTTTTATATTTCATGTATTGTTTTGATGCCGTGAGTCAACAGTGTGAAATGAGATACGAGAAAAGCGTTGTTATTTTTAGTAAAGGATGAGTAGATAACACTCAGATTATCTATGCACGGCAAAAGGATAACTGATAGCAGACGTTAATGTAAGGCTAGTACATTGACAACACACTTCCTTAGATCCGCTCCTGGGACAGTATTGTACAGTTGTACATTCCTCATGCAGAATGCGTGATATGTGTATATTCTATGCACTGCTGTCCAACAGCTTTGTGCTGCACATTGGGAGTGCTTGAGTCATGGGTGTGTGAGAGTAATATGACCCTCTGTTGAGCTCCATCACTCACTGTGCTCATTCTTTGAACGCCACACTGTGATGAACAGTCTCTGTGTGTTGTGTTGATTGGATCATTTATAGCAGTGAGTCAGCTTGACAAGGGACAGACAGCTTTAGTATTTTTACAGTAGAAACGTTTTAATCTGCATATCTAATGACAAAACTGTTATTGCGAGTCTCAAATGCATTCTCGATGCTAAACATAAATGATATAGTAATCGAATTGTTTTTGTACCACCCCGATAAGTACTATCTTCACCTAAGGCCCAAATTAATGAAGACCCAAAAGTTTTCCTTTCTGAAGAGCCCGTCAGTGCTATCACCCCATTGACGTTTTTCAGCAGGTGGTCGTGTTAACGGGGCTCCACTGTGTTGACTAGTTCAATTTGGAACATTGTCGCTTGGGTAGAACTCATTCTGTGTTTGTTTTCCAGCTTATTCCATTTTCACGACCTGCGAATTGACGAGGCCCTGCGGCTTTTCTTGGAGACATTCAGGTTGCCAGGAGAAAGTCCGATCATCGAGCGGATCATGGAGTCGTTTTCCGAGTTGTTCTATGTATGTAACTGATTCAACATCTCAGTACGAAAGAACCACGTTAATTAGAACTGTTAGATAGATATTTAGTATGATGCCTAATGTAACCAGTTAATGAAAAGCAATAATCTAGTCAATACAAAACGATGTTACTTAGGCCAGTTTTATGTTATGCTTTGGTTGTACTGTTAATTTCATTTAATGCGGTAAAAGCTAAAAGCAACGAATAGAGAAACAGTCAAGACACGTTGTGCTAACAAGCATAAAATACAGTACCAAGTTTCTGATGCTCGTAAGGGTTTTTTAGGTTCATTAATCATATGTGCTTCGCTATATTGCTGTAAAAGAAAGGTGGGGTTTTCTACTCTCCTGGCTTCTTGTAGCGTCTAGTTAAAGTTTATTTGCTTTTCCACTAGGAATCGAATCCTGATGGCTTTGCAAACAAAGACGCCGTGTTTACCTTGGTTTACGCTGTGATTATGTTGAACGTGGACCAGCACAACGCTAACATTAAGCAACAGAAGCCGATGACAATGGAGGTTTGTTATCCACAATTTCGCAAAAGATAGCATTTTGTACGTTTACTCAAAATTCCTAGCGTATGAAAGTCTAAAAATCTCCAAAACAACGCATAGAGAGAATCTGTCACCCTCAAACTTGACACACGCAGTGCTGTTAGTACAAGGAAGAGTTCTACCAGTTGTCACTTCCCTGAGATTCTTTGAGCGGTGTAAGGTTCGTAATGGTAAAATGTACAGCCGTCATCTTTTTTGGAATGAACAATTACATGGTTCGATTATGATTTTCATGCGCATGCTTGTTCAGTGGTACTATCTGATTGGTCAAATATACTGTGATGCTATTGGCTTAAAGACTCTGAACATAAATGGTGCGTTTTAGTTTGACCGATGTCTTTATAATACTTACTCGCAACCAGAATTTATATGCGTTTTTACTTCAAAATAGTTGGTGTAAGATTATAACAATGGTGAAAATCCTTTTTGCTTGGCTGTCTTTACCAAAGCCATTGGTGAACTCTGAGTTTTCTTTGAAATGATAATTGTAGATGAAGTAATTCCACCTTTGGGGCGAGGTACCAGGGGGGGGAGGGTTCAGGGTATTTGGGGTAGACTGTTATTTACCTTTTGTTTATATATTTTGTGCTTTTAAGGAGTTCAAACGAAACTTGAGGAAGACAAATGGAAAAGGCGACTTTTCAGCCAGCATGCTTGAAGAAGTTTATCATGCGATCAGGTTAGTTATGTGCCGTAGTTTTTCAATCGGAAATCGTTTTAAAGTTATTTAACTTTTTCTGATTTTATCGATCCAGATTTTGGAATTTTGTTTAAAAAAATTGTGTTCTTACAAAGAATTAGACACAGAGAAAATGTGAATAGTATCCCGTGAAACTCGGATAGTCTTTCCGGATTTTACATCTCCATTTTAGTAGTTCCGCCTCAGTTGAAATGTCACATTTTTGATAGTTGTTGGAGAACATATTATTGTTACTGGGTTAGTAACAAATTGTCATAGAGCGATTAGCAGAGCTGTAGAATAACCTCCAGTCTTAAGAAATCGCAAATGTTGTGTGTATGTCTGTTAAGTTATACTACTTCTTTGTACTTGTCACCTAATCTGAGAGGAGTCGATAATAACTGACTAATCTTATCGTTTTCAGGAATGAAGAAATTGTAATGCCCTCGGAGCGTAGTGGCAGGGTCAAAGACAACTATGAATGGAAGGTTAGCTACCTTGTTTCAATCAAGCTGAGAAACAGATAGCGGTTACATTTGCTTGTGACTACCACTAACACTTTATATGTAGTTTGTTGTTTCACGTAAAGTAAATAATATTGTATCTCATTTGGCAGTTCAATTACATTGTAGAATATATTTGACGTTGTCCTTCAGGGCTCAATCGAAATTGCGTTCTCGAAATTCCAAGAAATCCTTTAAAAGCGGCAGTGTAAGAAAGGGAAATCCAACATAGAGACAGAAAAAGTATTTGATTCTGGTGGCACGAGAGCTAAAGAAAGCAACAGAACAATCGGTTCCCCAGAAATCCGAGATGTTTAGGTCATTGCGATTCTTGTAATTCATTGGATAAGAGAGTGATTAAAAATCAAGAGTCATGTGCTTCATTCCGTCAAAGAGTCAGATTCTTTTAGGAACTGAACATCATTAACCATTAACAATACTGAGTTTTCACATATACACATACAAGTTACAAGTCAGAACTGAGAGTATTTATATTGGAGTTTCTTATGAGTAAACAGTTTACGATGAACCACGTGCTTAGTTGGCTTGTTAACTGCGAAAGAGTAGTATGATTGTTTAATAGAAACCAACTAGCTTGGATTTCATGCAAGTGCTTTCAATTTAAGAATCTAAGCTTAATTCACTGACACTTGATAGAGTGAATATGTTAGCCAGTCAACCTGCAGGATTCATGATAGTAAGTGAGTTGGTGTCTACTAAATCTTGGTATCAGTGCTGAGTGGCCAGACCCTAGGCTACGTCATCTTGAAGGTAGTTTCAGTTCTAAGCGGCCCTTTTCTTTTGTAGTACACCACCACATTGGTGGCCCCTCTGCCCCACTGCATCCCATAATTACCTTCCCTCCAATCCTTGGCTGCTCCTCGTCGGCTCTGAAGAAAATTTATTTAGACTAGTCCCACATGTATTAGATTTGGAAAGTGCCTTATTTACTGACATGCTGGCAATCTTCACTTTTACAGTTAGCTTATAACCTTGTGGTAAGTGCCAATTGGCTGTTGCCACAGTAACGTAAACCAAAGATGGCTCATGGTATTATGGTCGACAGGGTCAAAAACAAACCCTTGATAGCAGTATTCCGTAGGGCACATATGCTAGGTGTAAGTTCCATCCCCTTTACTTTTGGTGCTGTTAATAATACTTTAGGTGTTGCTTCACCGGAGTGTTACTCCAGAGGGAAAGTATATCCATAGTGCAGGGAGCAGTTTTGATCAAGATCTCTTCATGATAATCTGGGGACCAACAGTAGCAGCCCTGTCGTATGTCTATGATAACGGTCTGGAGAAGAGCGTTGTTCAAAAGGCCATCATGGGCTTCAGGTAGGGTGTGCCCATAACTCTATTATAGAGTGGTGATGGATATTCAACCTGCAAATAGTTTCTCAGTTGATAGCGAATTTATACATTTTGTCACTTCTAATAAAATAGAAGCCAGAAAAAAGACATTTTTCTCGAAGTTTTTGAAAAATTTATTCATCGTTTCTTTGATAGACGGGAGGAAGTCCCTCTCCCTATTACCCGAAGCACTTTCCAGCACGTCACCCGAGTGCACGCTTTGTTGTTCATAGAATGCCTTCTAATCAAGTTTCTTGTTTCAGGAAATGTGCTGTGATATCAGCTCATTACGGTCTCTCTGATGTGTTCGACAATCTAGTGATATCACTCTGCAAGTTCACGACACTGCTGACCCCGCCAGAGGTAATTATTGCTAGTTACTGTTGGGTTCTTACAACTTTTATACCAGCCACGGCAGTTGGTAGTACGTCATTTAAAATAAACTATTAGCTTGTTAAGGAAAGGGATTTACGTTACTGTTATTATTAATGATGATTATAATTATAAGAGCGATATCAAAAATCATATTGATGATAACATAAATAGACTGTATGGCATCATATCAACAAAATTTCCATAACGCTTTACAACTAAAATAATTGTTTGACTGCAAGTTACAATTAACCCAGGGTTAATTACCATGACAATCAAAAGGTTTTGTTAAGATTTAACCATGGATTAGGGCTAATTTTCTGAACAACTCGGCCCAGCAGAAGCTGGTACTCGTTTATACAGCTGAGTCGACCGGAAAAAGTCTGATAAAGTGTCTTGCTGAAGGACACAAAGTGGTCTGGCTAGGGCCCGAACTTGTGATCCTATGGTTAAGTGTCATTAGGATCGGTACAGAACGTTTGGTGCGAAATGATTAAAATGTAACTTACTTGAACGTGAGGCAGAACAAAGTGAAATAAATGTTGAACCACATAGTAACATGTCGATGCCAGCTAAATTATTCGTGTGTTTATTACCTTAGGCCAGCGAGAGCCTTGCAGTCGCATTTGGCAGCAACATTAAAGCTCAGTTGTCAGCAAGAACGATGTTTGCATTGGCTCATCGCCATGGAGACATCTTACGAGAAGGATGGAAAAATATTATGGACTGCATGCTGCAACTCTTCAAAGCAAAACTACTTCCAAAGTCCATGGTGGAGGTTGGTTATATTTCATTTGATCAACTAGCAGCGTCTGGTGAATAATGTTTTAATTGGTTTTTCTTGCCCTGTTAAGGAGTGTCGACTGTTTTAGTCAGTCGTTCCCGCCCTGTTGGAGCTAGGACGTTTCGTTTTTTTATATTATGTTTTCGTTATACAAGCTACTTAACTGTTTATTATTTGCTGTTTACGTAGTATACTTAGTTTGAGGACTTTTGAGTTCAGACGTTTTAATTGCAATTTTTTTCAAAAAAAATAAATGAGTTAGTAAGAAGAACGAGGAATGGCCAATTTACTCCTGAAACTGGATGAAAGACGTGCCCACAATAATTATGTAGTTTTCTAAGACTGTTTTTTGTATTCATAACTTTTTTATCTTAGCTTCTTTAAATTATTTGTATTTGGTGGTAATAAACGCATTTGAACTAGTGAAAGTTCAAATTAGCAACTTTGTATTCAGTTAGTTGCTTTCTCTCGCTACCAGAGCCATGTAAACAACATACTTAAAGAGAGATACGTTCTGTCGAAATAACTTTGTTCTCACATGGAATCACAAATCTGTCATCCCAAAAAATAGTTGATTGCCTTTTCGCTTTTTCGAGGGTCCTATATCAGCACTTTATGGTTTACTTTGAATATATTTTTTTTAAAAACTGGAAGTTCCCTTTTGGATTGTTTCGATGGCTTTTGGTTTTCGAATACATTTTAAGAGTTTCTTTTTCTTTTTAGGCCGAGGACTTTGTGGAAGCAAGTGGACGAATTTGTTTGCTGAGAGAAGAACTCCCCTCCGCAAGGTTAGTGCATTACGGTGTGGAATTGCCTATTCAAAGCGGTTGTTGTTCCTCAGATTTTGTGTTGAACTGCTTCCAATGTGAACTCATTGTCTGTCCAGTTAAAGTGAAAGACCGACTTGCATTCTCACTTCAGCCAACCTAACTGCTTTGATTGAAATTACTTTACTTAGAACTACTTATTTTTAGTTGTGCTTCCTTTTGATTTTCCGGAATCGTTCGTTGGTTATATTATTCAGTCGCACAAGTCGTTGCTTGCAATCCCGCTTATGACTATTGTGCTGCCATCAACAGGACAGACTCCTCGATATTCTCTTGGTATCAATATCTGGTGAACCCCGAGCCTGCCGTCAGTCGAGGCCAAACTGCTGAGGACAAAGAAGCCCAGGATCAAGCACAGAACTGTATACGGGTTAGTCTGACTTTCAACACTTTCCTCACCTAGATTTCAGTCTCTTGAGTTTCCATTGTTTATATCAGCTGACTGACCGGAAAAAAATGGTGGTGTTGCAGGGCTTGAACTTTCCATTACTGTTGGCAAGGAATGAAGGGTGGCTATTTGATTTTAGAGCTTGTAGCCATCTATTTGCCATTTAGAACAAAGTTTTTTTGTTTCTTGTCTCGAAGATTTTTGGATTTGAAAAGGTTTGCTTATTAACATTACGTCAGCAGAAATTCACCTACTTCTTATCCTTACTTATTGTTAAGGAAAATGTCAGCTCTTTGTGTTTTTATCAGACCTTCGCTTATCTCAGTGGAAATCGTGTTCTTTGAATTGCTTACCTAGCATAGTATAACGGGTACTTTCTCATGCACCCATTTAAACCTTGAAGGATTGCCATGCTGAATTGTTGGTTACGGAAAGCAAGTTCCTCAGATACGAGTCTTTAACCGAGCTGATTAAGGTATGAAACTTTGAAACACGTTATCATGGAGCTCCTAAACAGGAAAATTTATACTGAATTTTAGCCTAAGAATACGTACACTGGAACTTGGGAGCAAACTTTTAAGTACATTGAGGTTTGTTCTTCCTCTTCTCCATAGTTTATTTTGTTTTGTAATTTATCTTGCTGTGTCCCTCAGTACAGAGTAGTGGTGTGCCTTGAGCTTGAATCCATAACCAGCTTAGTGTAATTTTTCAATGTTCAGTGTATCAGAGACCTAGAATTTGTCTCTAAGTACTTGAAATTTTCTTCCTATTTGATCCAACATGTTTTTACCAGGTTTTGACGTTTGCATCCAATATCGAAAATCAAGAAACAATCGGTTCTTCCTATGACGAAGAAGCGGCGGTATTCTTCCTTGAGCTTCTCATTAGAGTGGTGCTGCAAAACAGGTAGGGAACTGTGGGGAAGTTGAAATCAACAGCTATCTAGCGTCATTGCTAGATCAGTAAACAGGTCTCATGTGCTCTTAGCATACACATTCCTGTATGGAACTGTAGGAAAGTTGAAATCAACAGCTTTCTGTTGTCATTGTTAGATCAGAAGAACTGTAGAAGTGAATTGTTATCAGGTCTTACTGCTGCTACTGTTTACAAGTTTCGTGTGCGCTTTTTTTACATACATTGCTAAGGGTTTTCAGTAGAAATTGCCAATAGGGGTCCCAGGGGCGACTTCGTTCTTGAATGACGGGTCCCAAACAAAACCCAGTGAGAAACAAAAATTCCATTTTTGCGTCCCAAAAAAATTTTTTTGCGTAAAATACCCAATATTTTGCGTTAACGAAAACCCTGTTGCTGTATGGAACCAGCAGTTGTTAGCTCAGGGAGTTGAAGTTACAGAGAACAGGTTTTGGTGATTATAATGCAGCAAAGATTGGAATAATGGTTATGAAGAAAGAAAGCTTCTGTTGTTTTACATAGAATTTGTCTATGAACATTGGAGTGTTCCTTTATTTCGACTCGGAGTTACGAACTGTCTCATTCGGTTTGCAGGGACCGTGTCTCGCTGTTGTGGCAGACAATTAGGGATCATTTGTCAAGCATCATCATCAATGCAACCCAACACTGGTAAGTTTTTACGAGCAGGCTAATGCTCAGCTCTGATCTGAGTAAACAGGGTTTTGATGCATACAGGTGCACGATAACTCTTTGGAGCGTATTGTGTTGAAAAAGAGGCCACTTGAGCATTGGTTTCGCATGAAATTTGGTTGTTTAATGGTTGTTTTTTGTCGTATTATACACTCCTTTTTTCTGAGTCAGGTGCTGTAGAGAGGTTAGGAGAAATTGCCAAGCTTAAAGAGATAGTAACAATGATATTTGTGTTTATTTTTTATTGATAAAAATGTGCCTATTATCCAACAGTTCTCTAGTGGAAAGAGCGGTAGTTGGACTTCTGAGACTGGCAATTCGGCTGTTGCGGAAGGAAGAAGTGTCAAGCCAAGTTCTTATCACCTTGCGGGTTTTGCTGTTGATGAAAATCAACGTCCTTAGAGCTTGTGGCAGGCAGATCAGCTATGGACTGCACGAACTTCTACGGACCAGCGCGGCAAACATCACCAGCGCGAGAGACTGGACGACAGTGTTTACCCTGTTAGAGTGTATCGGAGCATCGGCCACTCCTCCCGTGCTCACCCCCGCCTCTTCAGTCGCTGCAGCCTCAAAAGACTCGGATGCAGACTCTAACAGCACAGAGTTTGAACTTGAAAGCTCAGTTGGTACTGAAAGTGAGGTTGGTTCGTACACGAGCACCGAGACTGAGTCAGGGTTCGCCGGCAGTATTCCAGGAGACTCGTGGTTGTTGATCAGTAAAGAGGACACAGAAGGAGTGTCTGTCAATCAGTACGATCTTACTGTCAGTGCTAAGCTCAACAAGCATGACAGCAAATGCTTTGTCAAATCTTGTCAAAGTTTGACATTTTTGATTCGCGATGGAGCACACGTTAGTAAGGAGAACTTTTTGCAGTGTATCCATGCTGTGAGGGTGTTTGCTGAAGGGATTTTAAATGGCGGGGCGGACTACCGACAGGACGGCATGCAGCACAAGGACCAGGGTAAGGAAGACAACAAGGGGAGTTGGGGCAAGGCCAGCAAGAAATCAAGAACAAAGAGGTTGAGTCCCACGGGAGTGAAATCAAGGAAGTTTGCACGCTCTTCGCAGAGTAGCCCGGCTACAAGTGAAGACGAAGCAGAAATTTATGAAACAATTAATAACACTTACGATGCCATGTCATTACAGCTGATTGAGTTAATGCATGCTCTGCACACCAGGGCAGGTAGCTTTTACGAGAAAGGTGTACGGATTGCGGAAGGTCCGGATAAGAGCAGTGGATCATACCCAGAAACTGGAGATGTCGTAGAAACTGATAGTGAAATGAGCTTCCTGTGGAGAAAGTGCTGGTGTCCTCTTCTTCAGGGAATTGCACAGCTGTGTTGTGATAACCGCCGGGATATCAGGATGAGCGCTTTGACGTATCTACAGCGGGCACTGCTGGTTCATGACCTGCAGGCATTGACAGCTGTGGAGTGGGAATCCTGCTTTAACAAGGTAACATCTCGATTTCTACTTACTATGAGTACTCAGAGAGGTGGGCCTCACTTTCTTGTTCAAACCGAAAAAAGTATCAAAATGTCTTCTTTCAAGGTTTGATTATAAATTATAGGAGGTGCGGATTCGAGTCCCAGCTCGGGCATAACTACGGTTTTCTTTGGATGAGTATGTCGAAAGGTAAATTAGTAGTCCTGAGGTGGTAAGTAGTAGGGAACTTTTTTTTCTGATGCAGCAATTCTTTTTCCACGTAATATTTCCGATGCTGGCACGGCTTCTAGAGGTGAACCGTTTAGAATGGCTTCGTTAACGCGTCTTACCGTGCTGTACACTAGGTATTATTTCCAATGCTGGCACGGCTTCTAGAGGGGAACTGTTTAGAATGAGGTTCGTTAACGTGTCTTACCGTGCTGTGCACTAGGTATTATTTCCAATGCTGGCACGGCTTCTAGAGGGGAACTGCTTAGAATGAGGTTCGTTAACGCGTCTTACCGTGCTGTGCACTAGGTATTATTTCCAATGCTGGCACGGCTTCTAGGGGAACTGTTTAGAATGAGGTTCGTTAACGTGTCTTACCGTGCTGTGCACTAGGTATTATTTCCACTGCTGGCACGGCTTCTAGAGGAAACTGTTTAGAATGAGGTTCGTTAACGTGTCTTACCGTGCTGTGCACTAGGTATTATTTCCAATGCTGGCACGGCTTCTAGAGGTGAACAGTCCAGCGGATCCGATCGCACTCGAAGAGACCCGGATGAGGGCTGCAACTCTCCTCTCCAAGGTATGAGGACGTCTGTGTTTTTTTTCTATCAGGTCGTAAGGGCTTAGAATAGTCGTTTGGTGAGTGACCGGTTCAGCACATAAATTATTGTTTTCGTTGAAGTAAGAGATAAGCAGCCCTTGCGTTTATAGCCTGAAAAAAACCCGAATAGTTTTGAATGTGTAACTTAATAATTTTCACTATGTACGTGGCATGTATAATGTATGCACATATATAGAGCATGCTCCACGTTTGCACGAACATATGAAGTTTATCTTTGGGTGGAAAAAAAAAGTTCTTTTTCCACAAGGAAATATACTTGATTTGTTCGCTCCGACGTGATAGCTTTCTTTTTATTATACAGGCAGGTTTAAGGTGATAAGTAAGTAATATTTACAATCAAACCTTTTCAAATCTAAACATTTTCGGGACCTTGAACAAAGGAATCATTGTTTCAAACGACCAATCAAAGAATAGTCGACTCGTTAATAACAATGACTGAAACTCGCCTATAGACAATTGTGAGTGTTTGTTTGCGCCGAAATGAGCGGGAAAAACAAAGAAATGGCGTCAGTCATATCTTCACCAGTGAGGATATGGAAAATATGTCACTCGTAACCCGGGTACAATTTCGTATGAAATCTGCGAGTGGCATATTTTACAGTAAAACACACATGTATATAATGAAACAGCGTATACTACGGTCAGATATTGGTATATGTATAAACAGTTTCTTATGTATTCACTAGCATAAGTACCTCACGCACAGTAACTCATCGAAATGATTTGAAATCTCTTCTCTTTAGGTTTTCCTCCAGCACCTAAACCCCTTGTTGTCGTTGTCTACATTCACCGCTCTTTGGCTTACCATTTTGGATTTCATGGACAAATACATGCACGCTGACAAGAGCGACCTTTTGGTAGGTTCCGATTGTGAATCTACCGAGTAACTCACTGTAAATAAAAAGATTTTACTGGCTTTAAATAACCCTGTAAACCAACCCAGTAAGCAAAGGTTCTTTGGACCTCAACTTAAACATTTTCGAAAGCGTTTGGTGTTAGGGCTTAATACTGTTCTCCGCACACGTACACTTGTGATGGTCTTATGAAATTATTATTGCCAATTAGTATTAGTATTACAACTAATGGTGTTTTGTTGTTGTTGTTGTTGTTGTAATAGCAGAATCAGCAGTAACAGTAGTACCAGCACCAGTAACAGTAGTACCAGTAGCAGTAACAGCAAAATCAGCAGTAACAGTAACAGTAACAGTAGCACCAGTAACATTAACAGTAGTACCAGTAACAGTAGCACCAGTAACATTAACAGTAGTACCAGTAACATTAACAGTAGTACCAGTAACAGTAGCAGCAGTAACAGTAGCAGCAGTAACAGTAACAGCAAAATCAGCAGTAACAGTACCAGTAACAGTAGCACCAGTAACAGTAACAGTAGTACCAGTA
>JAOBAT010057489.1:0-27023 GCA_026413305.1 Hydrozoanthus tunicans | reverse complement strand
TTTAGCTCTGCATGCAAACTTACTTTTTTCGTGTTTCATTTTTCTTCGAATTGAAGCTTTTAACCACGTGCGCAAACATTGTTTTTGGGAGTTAGGCCTAGGGGACCTGTTTAGTTGCGAAAATTTTACCGATATAATGCATTAACAGGTGTATCAAACATTTATATGTTGGCATATTTTAACAGCATTTTCTGTGTCTTCCCAACAGAATTCCAGTCAAACTCTTGAAACGTCTCGTTGAACTCCATGCATTTGTCGGCTTCAGCTACCGTTGGAAAATCGGTACAACTTGGAGTGCTCACCATTTTCCGCCATTTGTCTCTGAAAAGTTACCCAAGTTTTCCCCACAAGTACAAGAAAAAGAACAACTAAATTTAAAGGTTGCCAAACCGTGAGTTTTAACTTCAGGTTTTTTTTAAAGTTGAAACCCTTTATAGTTAAGCTAGAGAGATAGACAGATATGAAAGTGTACACTGTTTTCATGAAATTTTCCAAGTACACAATGCCTTGAAGATGAAATGTTTGAACGGCCAAAATTGAAGTCCTTTTTCGTCACCGTGAATGAACTATTTCTCGAAATTCATTTCTACACAAAATTCAAAATTACACATTGCTCTTAAATGTTTGAACGGCCAAAATTAGTCTTTTTTGTCACAATAGATTGTTTCTCGAAAGTCATTTCTTTAAACTTGAAATTTTACATGTACAATGCCTTGAAGTGTTTGAACAGCCAAAATTGAAGTCATTTTTGATTACAATAGATTATTACTAAAAAGTCATTTATAAACCTGAAGTCTTGCAAACACGATGCCTTGAAGTGTTTGATTGAATAATTTTTGTATTACTGTCTTATTGTTTTAATTGAATAATATTTGTATTACTATATACATTGCTCAAAATTCGTTTATTATAACTTGCAGGATTTCAAGAAAAAAGTGTACAGCAAGTTTGTTTAACCGTTGTGCTTTTATCATTACGTCAGAACCAATTCTTTTTTCACTCGGAAAATTCTTTGACTTAAACACCAAGTGTGTTTTATTTTGCACTTTGAGTCGACTTTAATTTGCAAACCGGTTCAGTAATGTTAAAAACAAAAGACGGAACGACCAAAAACCGTCAGAACATTGCATTCAATAGCACCTTTTTAAAACAACCGTCAGTAAGTTTTGATAATTTTAATCAGGCAACAGAAAAATGAATAAATTGTTTTAACACAGTTTGGAAAAAGATTTCATCAAAAAATCTTGATGTAAAGATACAAACCATGACGGTTTACGACAAGCAAGGCAGTCATGGTTAGTCAGACAGTGTAGCAACCGTTCCTCAGTTCACGAGTGGAGGGTTTTGTGTGGTTGTAAACTGCCAGCTGCGCTCAGCCGATTCAAATTTTGTAACTTTACTTGGCGTTTACAGTCGTGGAGAACCTTCCTAGCTTGTACAAGCTGTACAAAGCAAGAGCAACAGGTGTCAAAGTTTTGCACTCAAGGGCAATTTATGCACCTTATTGGCGCGCAAAAACATAAAAGAACCCATATTAGAAATCACTTTCAAGAGTAAGACTAACTCGAAGTATTTGTGAAGTAGTTTTGTTTTTGCTAAATTTGGTCAAAAGAAAAAAAGCTCTATATGGCTGTTGCTCTTGCAAAAATGCTCTAAAAACGACTGGTTTTGCAATGGTAAAGCCAGGTACGAGGTATGATCTAGATCGTCCAGAATTGCCCCGGGGTAGTTTTTCTTTCAATTCTGGACGTGTTAGTTTAAGTAGGTTTCAAGTTCCTCAAGATTGCAAGCCCACGCACGGTGAGACTAGCTAGATAACTGCGTGAACTGAGGAGCGATAGTAGAGTCTGGGTTTACGTTTCTGTTGGTTCTGATTTTGTTAAATTTGTGCGACAGTTATGCACAGCGTTAACAAAATTATGCAAGCACAGAAAGTACCTTTTGACTAGAATTCTTTTGCAGAGAATAATTCTCTGGAAAAGTTATAGAAACAAGGAAGACAGCTGTAGATATGGAAGACAGGAAAAAACATGCGGAATTATGCGTGCGTTTTTTGCGACAATATCTTGATCGGCCCGTCCTTGTCTTTTCGTTAATAGAAAGAGATTTTTTCTTTTTCAATCTTTAATCATTTCGATCGTGACGACCGTTTAATCCGTATACGATCTGTTCTGGAAGGAAGAAAATGCGGCATTTTGCGCGCGTTTTTGCGACAACGTTTTTACCAGTAATCGAACTGTTTTGATATCAACTTTGGAGCTGTAGTAAAAATGTTCGGTTCGCTGCCTCGTCCTTATTTTCTAATAATTCGTGACTAAAATTTTTGATCCGCAGACAGCTGTTCTCGTAAACTGAAGCCGGCTTTAGATGAAAACATGCTTGGTCCGGCTCATCATCAACTCATTTTACGTTTTTTGCTGCGCATGCATACACAGAACCAACTTTCGATCTGACTTCGCTTGTTTTTGTAAACTAGCAAATTTTTGTACATTGTCGACATAATGGTTGCTATTGTTAAGTGGACATAATATTAGCTCTAGGTTATTACTTAGTAGACCAGTAGTAACTGTAGAGTTAATAAAGTGCTGCCGAACACCTTTGAGCTTTTTTTTTTTCTTGTTTTTGCAACGAAAGCAGGCCGATCAACCATGATACATTGCAACCTACGAATTAAATTGCAAGCGCTCTCGTTACCAGGCCCTTGCTCGGATAGGAAGCAAACAGAACCTGTCAACCAAAACAAATGATGATAGAAGCTAAGGTTGTGAGACCATTCAACAGCTCTTATCAAGCTCTTGATTTTTTAAACAACCCTTGTTAAGCCGCTCGTCTCGGTTAACTTTTTTGCCCTTTGTAAGTTTTCCCTTTCTTTTCTACGTGCTCTGATACACTTTAAATTGGGATTCTTCCGATCACTCTGGACAGACAAACTTTATTTGCTAATCTAATTCAGGGATAACTTCAACCAATTTGGTTTTCCTACATGACGTTGTGGAAGTCTTTTTGTCCAGCTTTGTATACCTACTTTTTTATGGGAAAGTCGTTCTATCAATTGTTCTTGGTTTTTCGATCTTTTTGATAGGCACTGCTTTCTAACTCTGATCAGCTTGGATAAACTCAACTCTAGTTTACTAGGGATGTTAGCTATTAGGCTTTGTGAACAAACAGTGGAAGCATACAAGGCGAGATCTTAGAGGCACACTGTCTTTGTGTTCATGGTAAAAGGCAACCGTTTAGTACTGCTTTTTCTTCAGTAAGCACAGTAGCCGAGTTGATCAGTCGCAATCACCCCTTACTGACTGCTTTCTTACCAGTTCTGTTTACCGTCGTACCTGCGGTACATCGTTTTTTTGTTAAAAATCTGTTAAAAACTACTACTTTACTCGAACTCGCCTAAATCTTTCTCTTTCCTACACAAAACTATGGTGCCCGTGTCTTCTTTTTAACATGTGTCAATCAAGTGCTCACTTCCGGTTTTACGACTTCTGGTACACCGGCAATTTTCTTTTAGAATCCTTAATACGACAACTTTTTTACTTTAAAATGCCAGCTGATTTCGTCAATCTCCAGGACATGTACCTTCGTTATAGCTACTATGATAAACTTATCGTCACAGCAATATTTAAGAGTTACATCACAAGCTGTTCGCTCAGAAACATCACTCACACTGGAGAATGGGTCCAATGAATAAATAGAGAAGTAACTAAGAGCCTAGCTATCTCCCCGGGTGAGACAAAGCAAGAGGGGGTGGCAAGGTCGAACTACTACATCTCTTCTCCTTTTTCAAGGTTTGAAACCATGATATTTTAACGTAAACAAAGTGGACCATTAGGCGTTTCCGGTAAACAGTTAGAACCAGTCTCAAACTCAAATCTGACTTAGGCCATTAGGTTACTCTATAATCTTTGAAGAGTTGTACAACACTGAGTGGACTAGCAGCACCGCTGACCAAGATATAACTCGATATCGTCCTCACCACTATCATATCCGTCTACCTTGGTTGCCATGGGAACAAGTTTGAAAAATGAAACGTTTTGCTGTTGCCATCATCAACTTAACGTTAACTGCAGTAACGTAATGTGTGGATCAGTACAAACTTGGATGAGAGTTGCTACATCGCTGTTGTTTCACCAACCGCATTAACCGACTTACACACTTGGTGGTTTTGCACTTCCTTGTTTGTCCGCTTTTTTCTCTTTTTGTCTTGCTGCAGTGCAGCTCATCTTGGGGCTGAAACATTGTCATTTCCTGTAAGGGACTGAAGTTTGCACTTTCAAATTAGATCTGTTGGTGAAACACCATTTTATGAGGTTTAGCTTTGCATTTCAAGAAAACAATTTAATTCTGCAGCCCTCTTTGCCAATTTCCGTTTTCTACACATGGGTTGTCAGGATAGCTTGCAGCAATGGTCACATAAAACCCACAGCTTCTGAATTGCCCTGAGATCAGCAAGGTGTTATGTGTATGTGATGAAAATGGTTCTTTCAAAAACTTGCAACGTCGGCAATATTGGACCATTATATGGAAAATGGTTTCACGAGATCAGGTTAACCGCGTTCTTTTAGTTTTGACCGAAATCATGAGACGATCGATTAAGTACTGTTTAATTACGCTGCTGGTTACTTCAGACATTTGCAGAGGACAAGGAAGACAGCTAGCATTTATTCGCAGACTATCAGTATTCCGGGGAACCAGACTTTTATTCTTTGGTGATTTTTGATTTGAGGAAACTTTAATTTGTTTTGTTTCAAAGCAATGTATTGTTGTTTTGTAGTTATAATCCTTAAATTTTTTCATTGTCTAAACGTCTTGGAACGTACGTTTACATGAATTTGTATCACGACAGTCCACACTTAGCAGCCGTGGTGTGCCTTTGTTTGTCTGCAAGACCTGGAGTAGCAAATGCATGGTAGCGGAAATTGCCTAACATGATTCCTTGTTGTCTAGCCCTAGCTCTATTTTTCATCTGTTTCGCTGCTCTTGACGACTTATGTCCGCTTTTATGGCTGTTTTTTAAGGCACTTATCGCCTGCTCCATGATGCCGGTTAAAAAGGGACTGTATGGTGATAGCTTTTTAGCTTAGAATTGGGACCAGAAATGGCAGGATTGTTGTTGGCTTGTGACCCGTCGAAAATAAAAATGGCTCGTTCATTTGGGTAAAAAAAGCCTTGTCTGTGTCACAGCATCATTTAACTTTGTGCAGTTGTTCTTCCAACAAGAAACACCCAGTGAAAAACTAATCATTGGTGGGTGAAATTGCCCTTGCTACAATAACGTTTCTCTCTAGCTGACCATAAATTTGTCGATGTGCCCTCTCTTCCGTCCTTGATCGTCCGTGACTTCTTGCCGTCCAAATATTGTATCCATACTCGTCTACAAACATACTATGATTCACTATGTACAGCACGGCATATGAACCAGTTGGCATATTCGATTCTTTTTCGCAGGACATCAGAGTGGTTCCGTTCAGCTAGGAGAGTCTTGTCAATTTAACATCGTACAACATACTTCGAAGGGTTCTTCCTACTGTGCTGCATGAATTAATGGTTTTCCTGGAAGATGATTTCGCAATTCTTGGTTTATCTGTGCTATAGTGTCAGCAGGCAATTTTCAGTTAAAACATAAAAAACAAGGCAGATTCTTTCAAGACACGCGCGCGTTTCAGAACGCGAAGATCCGACGGCTATTTAAGCTAACGTTATCAGTCTATACACATCACCTTAAGAGGGCTAGCAGTAAAAAGTCAAAAAGTCGTGGTCCGCAGCTACTTACATGATTATATACTTGAAAGTTTCCACTAGATATACTCGTCCATGTACGATGAATAACCTATTTCAGTTTATTAACCGAATGAGGTGTGGTACACACTTCGATTCGTTTGGTTACATTATCTCGTATGCGCTGAAAGAAGGCTCGAGGATTGGTGTCATGGTTCTCCTTGAAAATTTCTATAGACTATGATATGATCACTGATATTCTTCACATTTCGTAATACCCTGAAAAGCTTTTTGGAATTCATGCTGCATTATTCTTAAGGCAGATGACAGTCAGGAGACCATTATAGTAAAGCGCTTTATTCCCAAATAAGTAGAAAAAGTTGCAAAGTTGCAGCTTTCTGGCGCAAGGAAAATCTTAAGAAACCCTTGCCGTTGGTTCAATTCAGATCATTTTCAACCGTTTCCATGGTAGATGTTGGATTTCTTTCTCATTTGCCTGCATACCAATGCAGCAGCGAACTTCACTAGGGTTTGGTGTTTTTGGTACACAAACTAGGGGAGGGGGAGCAGGGTATTGGATCAACTACATCCCCTATGATGCCTGCCCCCTCGGGGTTTTGTTGCTCTTGTTTCAATTTGTTTCACTTATTTCCGAGTATTAATGTTATGCGTCTATGAGACTGGGCAGCAGAATGATTATGTTATCAACTGACATGAATGGTGCACTTTCAAAGTTTCTAAAGCCATAAAACATGTCCAAGAGTTCATCCACAAGCCGAGTTATAGTGAATAAGAAAGTTTACAGTTGCAGTCACACTGTTCACAGATGGAGTGGTTTTAGTACGTCCAAGTTCAGAGATATTTGTGAAGAACAGCAGGGACATGTGTGAGTTCCATTGCCATCAAAAAAATGACTTGAGCTTTCCAACAAGATAATAGGCTTGTCCGCTGAGCCTTACCAAAATGCCAGCAATTGTTTTCTGAAAGTTCAAGCGACTTTGTCACATTAGTTCAATCACCGAGGCACCAAAATAATGAACACTGTTTAAATTGGCAGTTGTCTCGCTTTTGTTAGTAATCCCCGAATGCCGGGCTCTCATCGAGTTCAAGATTTATCGCTATTGTCTTGATCAAAATGTTGTTTGCGACCAGATTTGACGTTTCTTTGAGTCAAGTGCCCAAAAGCATTACACAGTCGAAACACGTCGCGTAAACAATTTCTGTTCAGACAAAATCCGCTGTGATATATGTCACATTTCTGGCTGGTTAGCGACGCAAGGAATCCTTCCCTACATTTTCATTTTGGACAACTGATAACAGCTCAGTAAGACACTGGTCGGTTTGATGTTGGTGGTTGGTGGTTGGTGGTTGGTGGTGGT
This sequence comes from Hydrozoanthus tunicans, assembly GCA_026413305.1. NCBI lineage: Eukaryota > Metazoa > Cnidaria > Anthozoa > Zoantharia > Hydrozoanthidae > Hydrozoanthus > Hydrozoanthus tunicans. Next base: position 19,926 of record JAOBAT010057489.1, on the reverse strand, counting down.
GATGATGGTGGTGGTGGTGGACGGTGGTGGTAGTGGTGGTGGTTGATGGTGGTGGTTGGTGGACGGTGGTGGTGATGGTGGTGGTGATGATGGTGGTGGTGGTTGATGGTGGTGGTTGGTGGACGGTGGTGGTGATGGTGGTGGTGATGATGATGGTGGTGGTTGATGGTGGTGGTTGGTGGACGGTGGTGGTGATGGTGGTGGTGGCCAGTGTCATACAGCTGTTATATATTGTCCAAAATGTAAATAAAGGAAAAGATTCTTTGCACCGTTAACCAGCCTGAAATGGGATGTATGTCACACGGTGGGTTTTATCCGAGCAGAAGCTGTTTACGCGACGAGTTTCGACTATGAATTGCTTGTGGGCACTTAACTCGTAGAAACGTCAAATCTGGTCATGAACAACATTTTGAGCCAGATAGTACCGAGATTGAATTCGTGTCAAACCCTAAATGGTTTTATCAGGTGCACAAACAGCGAGTGACAGGAAAAGAAGCTTCAATTGTGTTTGGGATTATTTTCATAACCAATATTTGGGCATGTCGCCTAGAACCAAAAACGAAAGTTTATCTTAGCGCACTGTGTTCAAGTGCTATAATTTCATCCTGGAGACAATTTACTCCAGAGCAAGATAATGGGGTTCAAGCCCAAAATTATGGGTAATTTCACCCCTACTATACTACTACTCGTTAAAACCGAGGGCTCTTCTATCTTCTAACTTTGTAGCTAGGGTGGTAAACAGCTATGTCATGCAAGTTAACTGAGGGCTGCAAATCAAATTTCCGTGCCAGTTGGACCAGCAACATACCAGGAACAAAAGACGAAGTGGATGATTCCTGCAAAACAGATTTAATCTGCAGACTTGGGTAATGAAGGACAAGAATCAAACAACCTAGCGAGACCTACTCACAGTATCCCACGAGCAACAACTAAAAGACCGGCGGACCAGAAATAGAGCGACCAGAAGAACACTTAGTATTTTTAGAAGCACACTTAACAGAGAACATGTCTTGCAATTGAAAACAAGCGGTCAGGACTGCTATCATTAGAAACTTAACACACGCGCCTGTTTCTACTTTTATGTTTAACTTTCTCGGATAGTCTGTCCCTCTTGTGGCTCAATAACGCCAGTTCATCATCTGTTTAGTTTCAGGGCTTCCCCGAGATAGTAGCTGAAGTGGTGAATAGAGAAGCCCCATGACACCTGCAGGTTTGCGATGCCATGTGAAAGAAACAATTGCGAAACACTCGTTTTCTTTTATATGATTACAGCACATTGGGATGAATAGTATTTGACAGGAACCACGGCTTTTTTATCAAGGTTAAATCTAAGATGGCAGTTTGTACGTAACGAACGATGAGTGTGTCACGTTGCAAAACGTATTGTTCTTTGAATCTTTGAATCATTGTCGGAGCACGCGGTGATCTTTTGTTGTTAGTTCTTTGTTTGTAAATGGTACAGCAAACGCGACTTGAAATTAGTCGCTTTTTAGACTCTGCTCTCATGGAGTAAGGACCGTCCCCCTGGCTGAGGTTTAAGTTGATATTTCCCTTTTAGTCAACAGCAATTGCGGCCAAAACAAAAGCGGGGCTGGCTGGTTTCACCGAAACGTGAAAACCTTTCTTGAGAAATAAAGTCCAAAGCACGTCGCTACAAACGGAGAAGCTTACGAACCAACATGAAACTAAGACAACCTCAAGGAGAAAAGTTCGTTGTCTCTGGATTGCTATAAAAGTTATCACATGGATCCAACTAGAGAAGCTTAGAAGTATGCATTGACTGATACAAAGTTGTCGCGCGTTTACCGACAACAAGGTCCATCAAAGGATGCAGCGTCTTTTTCTATTTTGTTTGTGCTTGTCTCGGTTGGCATACAAGGAATCAATGCTTCCACTGTAGAGTTTACCCCTGATGTTGACGATTAGGCTTCGTATCGGCCATTCAACAAAAATACAGGACTGTTCTAGATCTTGGCAGCTAGGGAACAATCATGGAATGGATTCGCGCCGAGTGTTACGCGTTTACTCCTTCAAAGAGTTTGATGATTTGATGATTGAAGGTAAAATGCTCCCGTATGTTTGAGTGACAGTTACACGACATTGGTATAGTCTTATTAGGGTGTGCCACCTCGCCATTTATTTTGCTACTAATTAACATATTCCATTTTATCTGCGTTGTTAAATCAGCTTTGCTATTGATAGCTGTGACAGGCACTTTGTTTTATGAAGACCACTCTTCTTTCTTCCGAAACTTGTATGGACTTTGGGGCGAGCTGGACGTTGCATCTCAGGAAAAAGAATCGTGCTTTGCTCCTCTGGCAGTGTAACTTTCGTTGTTCCATAACAAATGCAATTTTCAGTTCTCGTTTAAACTCTTCTGGGTGTTAGATTCTCTGAACATCGCTTTGTCAAGCTCCTTTAACTTTATGATTCCTCGCTGTATTCGGTCTTGAAACGCAAAAATTCTCCCGGGATCAGACGTATCTTCCTCCACGAGTTTCATTCTGTCTTAAAGGTTTTTTATACAGTACATAGTCAAGAGAAGCTCTGGAGGACTTGATCTATTTTAGTCGTTCCGTTCCGTGGAATCGGCACCATTTTCATTTTAAAAAATCAGGAGAAGATTGAGAGCTGTGGTAATGTTTTTTATTGTAGCTTCTCCGCACGCTAAACCGCTTTAGTTACACTTTTTTGTAATTACTACGCATAGAAAGTTGGTAATTTCAGCTTGAAATTTGCTTCATAGGCAGTTTTGGGTTCAAAGTGACATTTTCGGGTCACTAAGTCTGAAGTAATATCAGGTCCTTAATGGTGACACTTTCGGGTCACTAAGTTTGACGCAATACCAAGTCGTTAATCGTGACACTTTCGGGTCACTAAGTTTGACGCAAGATCGACAGGGACGACGACACAATCGAGAGGGCTGTTTGTGACAATGTCGTACCTTGTACTTGAACTACGCCCACGAAAGGTTTCAAATGTTTCGTGTTCTTTTGACTTGAAAGTGTTTCCTTATGCTCTTTTTAGATGCGTGGCATCCTCTTCACTGCGAGCGAGCACTTTCGGGGCCCGTTTTGTATTAATATTTATTAATTTGTTTTTAAAGGCAGTTACGGGTTTAATTCTCTGAACAAAATTGGCAAAAATATTTTTTGTGACATTTTCGGGTCACTAGGTGAAAAAGTTAGTATTTCAGCTTGAAGTTTACAGTTCTATAGGCAGCTTCAGGCTCAATGAACAGATAAAAAAGTTTCAAAAATTGGCAAAATAGTTTTCGTGACATTTTCGGGTCACAAGTCTGACACAATATCAAGTCCATACGACTTGATTAGGTCCAAAGGTTAGTATTTTCAGCTAGAATTTTTTCTATGGGCAGCTTCGTGCTCATTGAAATTTGGCAAATATAGTTTTTGTGACATTTTCGGGTCACAAGTATGACACAATATCAAGTCCTTAAGACTTGATTAGGTCCAAAATGTAGTTTTTTCAGCTAGAATTTTTTTTCTATGGGCAGCTTAGGGCTCATAATGTTTCAAAATTTGACAAATATAGCTTTTGTTACATTTTCGGGTCACAAGTCTAACACAATATCAAGTCCATATGACTTGATTAGGTCCAAAAGTCATTAGGACGTAAAATCTAGTTAGGTTAGGACTTTTAATCGGGTCGCTCAGTGGGTTGCAGGGTCTGCGTTGAATTCCATTTTCCTAAACCACCTCCGTTGAGAAAGACTAGAGTTCGAGTTTTGAACAAAATTTAGGATCTAGGAATAAGGTTAAGGCTAGGGCTTTCTTCACAGGTAATAGCTTGTTGAAAACTCGATCTTTTGGCTTTCTCGACCATGGTGATTTTGGTGGGTGGAATTTGATAACGACCCTGTTCGAGTGTAAATCGTTTCCCGATGTTTGAGATGTTCTGGTCGGCAACAAGCACAAAGTGTTTGGTGGGTTCAAATCCCACACATCTCTGTCAATGGGGATTTTGACGAATAGAAATTATTTTACTACCGTTATTGGAACACTAAAATAGCGTGCTAAGTTACAACTTAATTGTACCGATGTTTGCTAGCACGCACGACTAAACTAAACTTAACTAGCTTTATTTGTCGTCGTTACGCTGGGAGTGGTTGCCCATTCTCCCAAGCCAGTGGCACAGATCTTGGCGTGACAGTCGATTTTGTGAAGGGGGGAAAACCGGAGAACCCGGAGAAAAACCCTCGGAGTCAGAAGAAGATTGACAAATCTTAGCCCACATGCAAACCCAGGATTCGGGTCCACAGAGGAAGGAGGCACGAGCGCTAACCACTCAGCCATCCTGACTCCGACATAGTGTGTGTTAGACTTACACAAACAGAGAGAGAATTCTAGCTTCAAAAAGCTCTTAGCCGAGCTTATGCAAGGATCGGGGGATGAAACGGAATACTTCAAACCAGAATATTCATATTCATTACGGAATGTTCTCCAAATAAACGTATTCCGGCTGGAGGCAAATATTCTCAAATATTCATATTCCCTGGTTTGACTGGCTTAATATTCATATTCCGAGATCAAAATAGTCAAATATTCATATTCCGAGGCCAAAAATGAGCGAATAAATTAAATTCCGAAGCAAAAAATTTGCGAATATTCATATTCCAATATTCCGCTTCATCCCCCGACAAGGAATAAAAGATGAAAGTTGCATGTAAGTTTGAATTCTTTTGTAGTACTAAATGAAAGTTTGTGACTGAAACATCTAAAGTATCTTATTAAAAGTCTAAATATATAATCGATGGGTTGGATATTTTTCCAGTCATTTTGAATTGTCCCTGGATGTGTTTTTTAAATAGTTTATTTAAGGTATCAGAATGGTTTTAGGTACGTTTAGTTTTTCTTTCGTAGCGCGCTCAGCAGACTTTTTATCCCTTTAAAAGTATGCATTTTCTAAAACCTTAATAGTTTCTCCATTCAAAAATAATTCTTTCTTTGAAAATGACAAAAAATTATTTGTGTTACAGGCCTGTGTTTGAAAGGCAAACATTTGGAAACAAAGAGCTCCATCTCAAAAAATATCAAACGCAACTACAAACCGAATCAATAAGCACCTCATGGCCACCAAAACGGTACCAGGCTTTTGCGGATTAATGCTTCATTATTTCAAAGTTTATGCGCCTTCTTAAAACAAAAAAGTTCAGTAAAAATCCATTAACTTTAACCCAGGCAAAACATCGTAAATCGCATATCGTATCGGAGAATAGATTACCGCAGGATTAAACATTTCTACCATCAGTTCTCAACAATAAAATTTGTTATATACCTAGATTTTCACTCTTTCACTGTGATTGGTCAACTCTTGGTCACGTGCCCTTGATTAAAATCGAATGTATCCCGACCAGGGTACCATGCATTGCAGTTGTTTCCCGCGCGCCGAGCAAAAGTCTTTAAAATAAAAAGTAAAGTCTAAATATATAACAATGCACTTAATGTGTAGTCCCTCGGGACACAAGTTAGTTTTGATGTTTTGGGGCTCTCGGGAAAACAAAACTAACTGTTTCATTGGGGACTATACATTAACTGTATATTGTTGAGCTCAGGTATGGCAAACTGATGGTAGAAATGTTTAATCCTGCGGTAATCTTTTACTAATACGCGACTCCTCGAGTCAAAACCAACAAAAACGAGTTTCAGCAAGTCTAGAATGAAGCCAACACATAACAATAAATACAAAAACACTCGCATACTGTTCTTCCCTCGCTACGTGAAGCAAGGCCCTTGGCGTATTTATATAACACAGATTTGGTACACGAGCTTATTTGCAGAATATATATATACATACATGTATGTACCGTACAAGTTGTATTGGGAAATGTATCAAATATAATTGACTCTTCAAGCTCGCAGGTGATAACAAAAGAAAACAATGGCAATGTTTTTAAGTTCTCTCTTCGATAACTAATAATATAAAAATGTCTTTGAGCAAAGACCGCTTGTTTTGCGAGAGTTCTATATACTGCCAACATACCACATTTACGGTGGTTACAACCGTCGCCTTGCTACATTGATAGCTTGCTCTCAAAGTGTTTGCAATTATTAAATCACTTATTTTACTTCTAAAAAACTTTCGACTTTTACACATTTCGGCTGCCAGTTTTAAATTGATATGAACACTTGTCTGGCTTGTGGGCAAAACTCGAGTTTATCTTTATACAATATCACTTGCGACATGCATGCAGACTAGTAATCAAAGTTTCTCGACCAATGGCGGTTATGGTCCCCCGTTCTACCAACCTCTGCTAAAGACAGCGGGTCGAAGTAACTTACAGATGAAAGCCCTTTTGTTAAAAGATCTAGGAATAATTTAAACTTAGAAACGGAAACTGAAAAAATTGGCTAAATTCGCACTCTTATGGGATAAAAATTCGAAAGAAAAAACTTGTCCGAGAGACTATACTGGCATCTATATTGCTATGTGAACCGCTAAAACGCTTGCTTGTGTTGAGATAGTTTAAACATTAACCAAACAAATTCATCCAAAAGCGTTGGGAAAACCCCGGCTGAAAAATAAAAAGGAACGAATGAATTCTCACAAACAACTATCTGGCGTTTGATTTTGAGAGTTTGATTTTTTTTTAAAAACTTTCTTAAGTTTTGATGGTGGGCCTCATATCAACTGAAACTTTGCGGATTAAAGTTGGCTGATCCGCCGCTATTTTTGGAAGTGAAATAAGTACCCCCCATACCATCGGGGTGAGTCTTATTATTGGTTATAAATTGATTGTTCGAAGGCGGGCCTCCGGTTGTAGACGGAGCCATGTTGCTGTACGGAGGAGTGGATCCCGAGTACGGGGTCTGCGCTGTCGGAATCGGAAACTGCGACTGCGCAGTGGGAAACTGCTGTACAGGTGGTGAGGTGTACTGATTGCTCATTCCGGTAAACATTTGTTGCTGTGAGAACCGCTGGCCCATTCTTGGTGAGTACTGCTGCGTCGTGTGTGATGGTGAGAACGGTGCTGATGAGGGCGAGTACTGAGCCTGGTACCCAGACTGCTGGTATTGCGAGAGTCCTTGAAACTGCTGACCAGCTGTTTGTGAGCCGAACGACTGGGAAGCGCTGCCCGGAGATTTCTGGTAGGGCGTTACACCTGGCTGCTGATGCTCAGTGTATTTTGTACCAAAGTTGAAAAAGTCTGTAAAAGTAGTTGAATAATTATTGTGTGGACTGCTAGACTGAGTTGTGGGCTGGGAATGAAAACCAGTTCCAAAGTTGTTATATTTCCCGGCCGAATCGTACTGTTGAGCAGAGTAATTTGAAGCAAACTGGTTTGTTGGTCCCATTGCACTCCCACTGCTATAAACAAACTGATTGGAATTGGAAACAGCATTAAACTGACCTGAAGACTGACCGAACACAGACGTGGGCTGGGGTCCAGCTGCAGAAAAAGGGAAGCTATTGCTAGATGACACTCCAAACAAACCGTCCTGATTGATTTTAGGACTTTGAAGTTGAGAACTTGGATTGTAGGGAAAACCTGTGGGACTTGTGGGTAAACGACCGACAACGGGTGGTGCGCCTTGCAGGTTTCTTGTTGATAAGCTAACAGGAGGTATCGGGGGAGGCACCATGCCACGAGTTGGTCCACGTTGGGGAAAACTACTTGAAAGGGGTCCTAGCTCAAGGCCGTTGATATTCTCTCCAGCCTTGTTCCTGGGAGGCGATGTCCGAGTTACTGTAAGTGAATCTGATCCAGTAGGTATCTGACCAGCGGTTTCCATTTTGCCGTTAGTTTTTACGCCACTAATTTCGGCCTGATGTTTTTCCTGACTTGAAGTATCGCTTACATCAGGACTTTTTACAGTAGTGCGCTGTGGTGTTAAATTCTCACCCTTTGCGTTCCCGACCGCTACGTTTAAAGCCTCGGCGTCTCGCTTATCTTCTTGACAAACTTTCATATCTGACTGTCCATCTTTCTCTCCTTCAATCTGGCCGCCACTTCCAACCTTATTCTCACAATCTCCTGTAGCCTTTTCGTTTTCTTTTCCGGTTAAACCTTCATCTTCGTCACTGTCGTCCTCAAGATGTCTCCTCAAATAGATATGCCTCTTGGGGTGCCGAGGCCCTTCGCCATCTGAACTATCATCGGCTTGAAAATCACTTCCCTTGGAATCCGTATCACTGCCATCGTCTAAGTTTGTTAAGCGACGGCTACGGCGAGTTCTTCTACTGCTAGATACGTCGCTGTAGAAGCTCTCAACGGGTAGAGCGGTAGATAAACAACGCGATATATCTTTTCCGTTGACGCTTTTTTCCAGTTCGTCAGTGGGTTTAAAGCGTTTCTTGTCGCTCTCAACAACAGCATCAATGTCCTCGTCGAATTCTTTAAACGTGTAGTCGACAGTTTTGCGTGAGCGACCTGATCGTCTGATGTTTCCGTCAAAGTCATTTTCATCATCGGATTTCTGTCAAATAGAAACAAAATCATTGACTGCTGTCAGCACAACACGTCACTACAAAACATGCTTCCCCCCCCCCTTCCCCTGCCTTTATTATACGATTCTCCACTCTTTGGTTTCTGGGTATAAATTTTTGCGCGCAGTTTTCCTGTACGTGTGTTCCATGTCCATGTAGGAGATCTTGGAAGTTGATAAACTAACTGGGGTTGAAACGGTTTACTATTAAAACATTTTTCACCGCTGTTTATAATGCACCTTAAACTCTCGGGAGTGCACGAAACAAAACCATGCAAAAAAAACTAAACTTAAAAAAAAAACGACTTGAGTTTTACAAACTAGGCCGACCCAGACATGCTGTAGTTAACCAAAGGCAAGTGTAAGAGAAACCGATAAAGATAGTCTGGTTGTAACGGTGTCAATTCTGATTGGTTGCATAGACGCATTTTTCTCGTATGTCCCTGTTAACACCAGAACTCAATTGAGCTATCAACCAATATTAGCATAACTTAAATAAGTCACAAGCTAGTAATTTATCATTCAAATCAATAAGTAACCACTGCACCGAGAAAAAAATGTTTCAACTTATCAAATTTACCAAAAAAAAACAAAAAAAACAACTGGTAACAAAATCTAAAACCCCTCTACTCGCAAATGTATACGCTTTCTGAAAAACCAGATCTAGAAACACTTACTTGAAGTATGTTTGACAAATTAATTCCGTGAAACGTCAACCTGAAAGGGTAACGGGAAATAATTCACTTTCTTACAAATCCGTATACTTAACTGCGCATGCGCAAAAACGTTATACCAAGTTAAGACCATTGCGTAGTTTTAACCGGCTCTTTCTAAAGATTAAAAGTAGATATTTTTTCCAGGAGGTGAACTTGTCCAAGAACGTCAAAAACAATCAAACAGGTCACGTTATAAATAGAGCGCTACAATAAATCATTCAACCATAATCGCGAGAACATCCTCTTATGATCTATTTATTCCTTAGTGCGCAGTATAGCGCTGTAAGAGCCATCGCTCTGCCACACATCCTGCTTCTGTTGATGAACCGGGATGACGCCACGCGAAAGGCTCATATTCAAGTTCCAGTAATAAGAAACAGATTCTAGACTATGTATTGGTTTCTGTGCCGACAACTGGAGACAGATATTTTACTTAATTTTAAAGAACGATAAATGGAAACAGATTCTTTCCGAATCTTAAGGCATGAATACAAAAATTACTTTAGTGTTCTGCATCATATACTGTATCGACAAGTTTAGAGTTGCCAGTTGCTAAAATTTGTTGATTCGTTAAACAATTTCGACTGTGTACGTAAATTAAGATGAGTTCCGTTTGATTTTTTGGGTAAAAGGCAACAAAAAACGACAATGGTATTTTACAGAGTGTAAAAGTTAGATTGAATGGTAAGAGAAAAAACAGACAAGAAAAAGACAAGTCCTATTCCACTCAACCTGCCTGCAATCTGTGTTTTTCTTCTGATTTGTCTATTTCTGAGTTTTTATGCCTATTTCACAACTATGAACCAACCAATTTTATGTAAAAATTACATGTTGTTTTCTATTCCTTTATTGGTCGATATATTTAATATATTGACAGCCCCGTTCGGCAATTAGTTAGCGTAATCAAGTTTTAAATTCTAGATCTGTTTGAGTCTTTTCACAGCAATCCTCAATAAACACAAAAAATTGCACAAAGAATATAACAGAAAAACAAAACATACCAAACGTTTTTTCAAAAGTCAGGTTTATCCATTCAAAACTTGTACAGTATCCTAAACAGTACATACAGCTAACTTCAGCTTAAGTGAGTTTCATCTGACCTCTTTTGGATAAAAAAAAGCCTGGTTGTTCAAAAGGAGGTTAACTTAACTGACATTGGGTAAAGTAAAAGTTTAAACAGTTATGTCTTTGAAACAAAAAGGTTGCTTTGCCTACAAACACTGTTCAGAACTCCAAATACATGCATACATGTTAAAGTGCCTATGAAGTGAAAAATATTGTTACTTCCGTGGCTAGACCTTGCTAACTGAGGTATAGCAGTGAAAAAAAGCTTTTTCAAAAAGTTTTATGGTTCTTGAAATATTAACATTTAAAGTTCTCAACTGATGTCGTAATGTGGGGTTCCAACAAATTTGCATTTTATTTTAACCTGCTGCTAATCCTTAACCTTTGGATAAATTTGAGCCAAACCTGCACTGGTGATCTATCTACCTCGTGATACATCAGCAGCCCAAGTTTGGCTTATACACATCCAAAGGTAATGGGTTGGCAGCAGATTTTTTAAAAATGTAAATTTGTTGGAACCCAACATGTTAATATTTCAAGAACCATAAAAGATTTTGAAAAAAACCTTTTACCACTATTCCTCATTTAGCAAGGTCTAGCCACAGAAGTAACAAAAATATTCACTTCATAGACACTTTAACCACAAATTTCCAAACCAAGTCAGTTTTAATACAGATTGTAAGAAAATGCATTAGGGCTGATCAGTCTTTCAACAACCAAGCCCAGATGCTTAGCATCATTTCTCTTAACTTTGCTCTTAACACTTTTCCTTCAAAAAATGGCTTTCTTTGATTGTTGAGCTTAGTGACATTAAATAGAGTATATTTCTTACGGCTGAACTCAACTTTAATTGCAGCTGACGACCAAACTACAGGGGTTTTATTTATAGAGGTATTACAATGATACTGTCTTGAATAGAGACTGCATTCTGGGCATCATTGTCTGTCATACATCTTACAACGTTTCTGGAGATAAACCTTTAATGCCCCCTGCGACCAGGTAAAGACAGACCACGGGTTGAAAAAACTGGTTGAAAAAACCCTGCTCTTATCAATCAGCCTGTTGGTTTTAAGTCCCTCAACAGAAAACAAGAGACTAGGTCAAGCTTATATAAGTATACACAAAAAAGTCATATTATATTTCTTAAAGCAATTTTTTGTAGTCGTTTATGTATAGTTACAAGACGATGTAAATTAGGACTCTGGTAAAGAAAATAAGGTGTTCGACCAGTTCAACACATCCTATGTATAGACATCTGGTAGGTTCAATAGCTAACACTTGGCGCAAGTTTAAAATGCATCTCCACTTGATTGAACATGGATTTCACTTAACCAGGGTCTTCTTTACAGAAGATTTTAAAATGTACTTTCTGTCATTTTATGTGATAAACTAATGTAAATGCTCTATTAAGCCCCCCATCTAGAGCTTCAAGTTTCAAATAAGCCCCCCCTCCCAATCCTAACATAAAGGTGAAGGAGTTATAACATGTGGTGTGTTGTGCCACAAATATATTTTGCCAACAGTTTTATTTGTTTTAGTTTTTGAAAACTACTGGTTATAATGGTAGGGGAACACAGCATTACTAGTTGCTATAAAATGTGTTTGGTACCCTGACTTCACCTTATGTTTCTGTCTTTGGCTATTGACCATTTTCATTAAGTTCCCACCTCCCCCTCCCTTCTCTAACAAGCCCCAGGCTGTCTGAAAGCTTTCAAAACAAATTAACTCAGGGGATGATTTAATAGAGCATTTATGTTAGATACAGAGAATAATATTAATATCATTTCTTACAAAAGCTAGGTTGTTTTGCCCACTAGAACCAACATTTTGGCAGTTTTCCAATAATCAAAATACTGAAATTTTTCTAATTTTCTACTTTTGAAGCATTACTACTTACCGCTTTGCTTGCCTCTGACGGAGTTTTCGCCGAACCTCTAGTCTGGCATGCTTCTCTTTCAAAGCTTCTACAAGAATCAGCTAAAATTTAAAAACAAAACTCATATTATGAATAGAAAAACAAATTATGTAAATATTGTATACAAATCTACCTATTTTCTGTATTTTTTTTCTTCGACATTCTAACGATTAAACAATTTTTTTTGAAGGTGCAGAGGCCGAGTGGTTAGCACATTTGACTTGTTATCCTAGGGTCACAAGTTCCAGCTCTGTCAGATCACTGACAGTGTTGTATTCTTGAGCAAGACATTTTACCTGACTTGTTCCAGTTGACTCAGCTGTATAAAAACTAGTGCTAACCTGTGATACATTAGTGTCCCGTCCAGGGGGAATCAAAGACTCTCATCCACTTACTATTCAGAAACCAGAGATATAAGACAGTGAAAGTCTAATGGGCCACTTTGCTCAAGAAAAGATACAGCTATTTAGCTGAACTAGTCATGCAGGCCACAACTTTTAACTGAAAAGCAACTTATAATTGCAAACAGGATTATTATCTTTAGTTTCAACTGTTTTCCTACTGGAACCAAGTAGCCACCTATCATGGAAAGAAACAAACAATTCTAAAATAAAATGACAAGTTTTTCTATGATGACACCACTCGAAAATGAGCCATACACTTACTTGTTGACAGAACGGGCAGAACCAGTCTCCCTGGGGAACATTCAACAGAGGAGGCCTGAGGCAAGCAGTATGGTATGCTCCATCACATTTGTCACACAAGAGAATCTGTAGCGACGGGTAAAAATGTAAACAGGCTGATTCTTACATGACAATGGAGAAACGGATGGGAAAGGAATAAGTAGAAAATTAAGGAGTAGAGGAGGACAGAGTGAAAGTGATAAAAGTGAAGAAATGAGAGGAGTATGTCCAGACAGGTGGAAAATCAAGACAATCTATAAGTACAGATGGAGAGGTGAGTGAAATGTGGGCAGCTGAAGAAATAAGTCAGTACATTGTAATAAGGTGGAGAAATGGGAGTCACACTTACAGTTCAAAAAACGTGACAATATGGAAAGTGGACAGGCAAATAAATGATAGGAATTGATGAATGGTGAATGAATGATGGCAAGATGAAAAGATATATGAAGGGGCATTTGAAGATCAGGTATGCAAAAACTGAAAGGAAATAAAGTATTGAAAATTGAAAATATACCCTAACAATATTTAAGCATTTCCCTCTCTTATTCCAACACACACAGCTTGCTTAACCAAAGTAACATGATAGTTTTCTTGATTTTAAAATCACTGATCATGTAATTGATAGCATTGTTGTTCTTTTAGGTAAACAAAGTTTAATTAGAAGAAAGTCTCAAGTTTTCTGCATTAAGCGGTAAATGCTACATATCAATAATGAGTTCACAAAGAATTATTAAAATTTATTTCAAACAACCTGTTTTCTTGAGGCCTGACAGAATAACAAGTGACACAATGATACAACTTACTGTTTCTGGCAGTACATTGGAATAGCACCTTGCACATGGGTTGTCGTCATCTAAGTCTTCATCTAAATCTTTTTTCTTTCCTGTTATTATCAGTAATTTATTAATTTTTTTATTAACAACAATTACATTTTAGTAATACTAATATCCAACAAAAACAATAAGAAATAAAAAAAATCAAATAGAGGCAACAATATATTAATTACTAAGAACTAAAATCAACTTACAAAATATCAATATGGCCTTTTTAGTGCCTTCATGTAATCAAAACCTTGGGCTGTGTCAATCATCAACCAATCATTAAACTTTTGTGGCCAGGGCCCCTTTTTTTCGCATTCCGCCGAGAGAAGCGTAAGTTCTACTTTACTTGAACTGGTTTTGGAAACTGGTTTTGGTAAGGGTTCTAGTTGGTTCTAGGTTTGAGTCACTTGGTGTTTAAAAATGCAGTATTTTTGAAACATCCTAATGAAAAAATGGTTTTGATCAATATGCAACCTGGCAGTACTGTAAACCCACCAAATACCTTGTAAAATTCAATTTCCATGAATTGAGTTGTGATAAAAATTGTTAAAATACTTGGCCTAAAAATAATGTTATAGGTCACCCACCTCTTTTCTTCTTGTTCTTGTTTTGAGTCTTACTCATTTCCTTTTTCTTCTGTTCTTTTCGCTTAGCAAGAGCTACATCTTTGGGATTGATTTCTGACTTACTCTCAAGAAATTCCAACACCGCAACAAACTCATCAATATTTCTGAGAAAAACAAACCAGGCTTATAGCATTATATCTTAATGATATGAAAACTAATGTGAACAAATAGTTAGCAAAAAACCTTACATGTTAATTAACCTTAAAGACATACTTTCATAAAGAGCCCTGTCACCTGAAAAATAAGCTTGACTTTTTTCAAAAGGACTTCATTTAGACTTGGAAGTTTCTAGACAGAAGTGCTAAAAGTGACCAAAAAGATAAGAGTTTGCATAGACCCAGCTAACTCTCATGTCATATATATAAATAGCATTTCAGGTAAAAACTTCTACCCTTACTTAAATCCAAAATCGACCTCACTTGCCAGCAGGAGGGAGTTACTGAATACCCTGATCTACCCTCCCCCTCCTCTCGACCTAATAGCAAAGCACATATGACCTCTTGTGCATGTTACCCTTTAATCCAATTCCTTTTTCTGGTCAGACCATCACCAAGGGACAACTCCCCCCGAAAGAATCATGATAATAAAGGTGGTAATCATGGAAGTTTGAAGGTTATTGTTTTTGGTAGCTTTGTATGGTTTTAGGGTAGTTTTTTCCAGTTTAAGTGTTAACTTTAAGCTAAGGCTAAATCATTTCTCAAACAAAGTGACCAATTATATAAACAATTGCTTAAATCTGGTTTCTATAGTGAGAGTCTTTGACTCCCCCTGGACAGGACAATAGTTTATTGCAGGTTAGCGCCCAACAGTAGCTGGTGCACATTAAACAGCTGAGTTTTTTGATTGGAACAAGTCATGTGTCTTGCTCAAGGACACAACAAAGTGGCCTCACAGGGCTCAAGCTCACAACCCTAGGATTATGAGTCAAATGCACTAACCCCTTGGCCACTGCACAAAAAAAATCCATAGAATTTAAAGGCTACATTATTTTTGTTGAAATTTAATCTCTCTTATTCTTGTGGTATTCTCCATATTCTTTGAAAATAAAAACTAAATGGTAACTTTGAGTGTACTAATTGTGCCAAAGTTTTGTTTTCTAAATCAAGTTTAGGGAATTCCTCTTTGGGTGCAGGGTAACTAATTGAATGAAAAAGAAAACATCTGTCAGACCCATGACCTCAGGCCTTGCACTTTGTTACAATAACTACTGACAGTGCTGCTTTACAGAAAACTAGCAACAACAACAAATGTCCCAACACCAGTTTCATCCACTGACAGACTTGCAACAATCACAAATTGTCCTTAGAAAAACTTTGCTTACTTACGTTGCTAGCAGCTTCCATGACTCACGATCAACTTCATCTTCTTCTGTGGAGTACAATCTCAAACCGCTGCCAGTCTCATCCTTTGGTGCAAGTTGATTTCATTGTTATTCAATAATAATTAATATTAATCATTAACTTTTAGCTGCAAGAATGACAACCATTTTGTTGGTAGATTCTGCCATTTCAGGCCAAGGTACTTTTCATATATTAACCAGTTTATGAGAATTTGGCTTCTCTTCATCAATATTATTTATCTACCTTTTTAATGATCAATTCATATTTTCTCACTACAAAACAACTTACTTTGTATGTATCATGTAAGGAGAAGTTGGATATTGATAACAAAAATTGGCCAAAAGGGTTGACAAATGTTATGACAGTCAGCACATACATTAATGGATTTTAAGGGCAAAATTTTTGGAGAAAATATATTATTTAGGATTTTTTAGAGTACATTGAGAACTCTCATACTAAGTAAACATTTTACATTTCAGCATTGAACAGTTAAACCTTAACTGGTTATATGTCTTACTAAAAACAAATAATTAAAAATAGGCTGAAGTCCAATTTGAGGTATTTTGTACATTTATTATCTTTTTGTTTTTGCATCATGTGACTCTTCTCACCAGCATTGCATTTAAGAATAATTTAATTCCTACCTCATGGTACCAGTAAATCAAGCCATCAACATCTCGTCCAGTAGGATCCATGCGCAAAGCTTCTGCCTCAAAACCTTTGTTCACTGCACTTTTCAGTTTGTCATTGTGATCAAATTGTGATTCTAAGAGCAGCTGCATAAAGAATCAGATGAAAAGAAAACTTATTATCAAAATTCATAGCTTTAGTTATTATACATCAAGTCATAACTAAACAAAATCATAAGCAGAAGGGTTTGTTCATAACCTCAAATTTATGATGCAGTGTAATCACAGTGCCCAAGATACTGTGAAAAATTAAAAGTCATCATTCTTAATATTGCCTTTCTTTTTAACATCAAACTAAAATAACTGTAATATTCTATTCTATTTGGAAAATAATAAGAACTAAAATTAGTAGAGATTAAGAATTAGAATTGATGATGAGTGTGAGTTTGAGTTTTTTCCTTTTGTAACACAAGGTATGCAAAGAAATCATGCCCTGTTGTTGTGTTTTAAAAATCTGGCTCATGGGTTTCCAAACTAAAAGGTCTTCAAATATTCATTTATCTGTAGAAATAGTATAACTGAAAAAAAAAACTTAGTATCAAAACTGCAATGAAAGAAAATACTTTAAAATGGTTGATCACAAAATAAGAAAACCAGATTTCCTGATTGAAATGGACGAGTATAAAATACCTTGAACAACTCAAGTTTGGAGCAAATTTTTAATTCATCAAAACCAAAGCTCTCTAGTTCCCAAGCACAGGACATGCTATTCTCAGTAGCAACCTACCAAAGTAAATAGATACAATAATTAATGTATAATTTATAATATAATTTATTATCACATAATTTACAACCTTTCCAGTAGAATGTCATAAAGCTTTGCTATTTAAATGTATCTTTAAGTGTTATTGTTAGCAGTTGATGGAAAACTCTAAGGTATAACAGTTCTCTGGTTTAAAAATCTTAAAAAAAAAACTAAGCTCTCAGTTGTTGATTACCAAATAAAAAATAATGATACAATCTGTAATATATAACATATTAATAAGGTGAGATAAAAATATGAATAGGGAGAGAACAAGCTAAATGTACTGAGAAGAAAAAATCAAAAAATAATAAGCATGGATGGGACATTTATTTGATACCTGGGAGTAGGAATTTTGAAAATGTATTGTGAATACAGTCAAACCCCTCAAGATGGATGTACACCCATATAAAAGACTTGGCCCCTGCCATTTTCTCATGCAGTCATTGACAATATTATAATTCTCTAAAAGGCAGACACCTCTCTAAGAAGGCCTGTTGAGGCCAGTCCCGATGGTGTTCCTCTTAGATAGGTTGGACTGTATATAACTAAACACGGAAAATATCTTGGTTTCAATTGTATTGAAATAATTATAATGAAGCCAAAGTCAATTTGTTTCGCTGCTTTGCATCTACCGATTGAAATAATGCTCTTTAAGGGTGATCAGTGCATAATTTCTCATTACAATGCAACAAACCCTAGGTAAATGAGAACCAAAGAAATCAAGATATTATTGAACTGAGACAGCCAGGGGGACTCTCCCCCCTTCAAATAATTTTATGACAAACACAGCAACTTTTGAATTGGAACTCAAAATTTTTATTTTGAACTATTACAATTTCCACTGTGCTCCCCCCCCCCCCTAAAAAAAACAAAATTTTTTTGCTTGTGTTGCTCATGTTTTCCAAATTTTATTATGAATAGCTGCTGGCTTGCTTCACTAACTCCACAGCAATTAAATACACATTAATTAACTAATAGCAAAATTGTATAACTGTTTTACTATGTAATGTAAACCCTGTACCTTGACCAAAGCTCTTTCCCATTTTTCTGCATTCACAGAAACTTTGACCTTACGCAGCAGTTTTTTGAACATGTCCCTCAACACCTCCACATTTTCTGGGAAAGAAGTGTTAATCATTTTTACTCAGCTCATCTCCTAACTGCTTTACAACATAAAGCACCATTTCAAAGACTCAATAGTTACTGCATCAGATACTGTTTATCATTTTTAAGTGATCTAATATAGTCTTACTTAGTCTAAAGTACTTCTGCCTGGTCCTAAATTGCATTTTCTCATCTATAAGTCCACATCTTTGAAACATTAGTTAGCTGGACTGCCAGTTTACACTTTTTTTAACTTTCTGCTTTTTGTTTATAGTAGCCCAAAAATAAATCAGGGAAAACCCATTCTATACTGACAACATACAATGTAAGCACAAATAATCCATTTTTTTTATCACTTTCATAGTATTCGAGTTAAACGTATATTGTAATTTTTCTTTTGCTTTGTTCACCACAACGTTTCCTTTTCTAAACCAAAATTTCCCGATATCTCTAAGTTTGCATGTAGTTGTTTTTGTAGTACATACAGTATAAGAAATATATTAGGGCATCATCGCGTCATCGAGTCCAGTGCTCAGCAATCGTTCATATCGATACGAAATCGAAAGATATTTTTAAAACGAACAAAAACAATCGGATAATCATCACAAAATCCTGTTGTGTACAATAATGACGGTTTCCTTTTTCTTATTTACTATATCAAGACCAACCCAAATTTAAGACTTGGTTGCGAAGCAGCTGCTTTGAGTTCGTGCCAGTAAAATGAATGGCGAGGTCGCTAACTCAAACACGCGAAATAAATTTAATGACCAGAACATTACAGCTACGTTAACGAAATAATTTATCGTTTAAAACAGTTAACTATAGTAGTAATTGGAAACTGTGAGCCTTTAAGCAGATTTATACACCAAAAGACTAATATGCGACCTGCGATGTGACAAACCATAAGATGACAACAAACACAATGGGACAATTTGAGTTCAGAAGCTACGAAAACCGCGTTAAAAATAGAAAAAATATCCGCGCAACAAAGCAGCTATGCTTTTCTCTTTAAGGTACTGAAATGGCGCTAAATCTTCATGGTCAGCTTGGAGTTAGGTACAAATATTCAAGCTGGCGATCGAGTTTCATATGCATTCAAGGAAGCGCCCGAAATAAATGTTTGTCTTTGTTCGTCTCATGAAAGATGTTAAGCATCACACTGCAAAGCTCATTACAGAAGCTCAGAACAATTTCAACACAAGCTACAAGAACGCACATCATTCAACGGCAGATTATTAGAGAACGTTTAACCAACTTTTTTGATTTTGTGTTTCAGATAGGGATATTTACGTGCAAGTTTTCAAAAACTGGCGAGTTCGCACCGTGACACGTAAAAGGGTGACACTCACTCACCGTTACTGCGCGAGCTACTGTTGAACGCATCTTCTAAACTATCCAATGTGATCTCTGGAAAATGTAAGAGTTCTTGAAAATTATCAAGATACGACCAAATTATGGCGAAATCGGGGCATTCAGCTGCCCTGCCAGTCTTCTTGGTAGGAGAAGATAGGGTTTCTTCCTCGCCTTCCACATCGCTGCTCGCATTTGACGCCATCTTTACTCTGTGCTAATTGGACCCAATCCCTCTCTCAAACAAAGCTGGCCGGGACGGTAAGAGAAAACTGGCAATGGTATTCATGCACAGGTAGCCTAGCCTCAAAGAAAGAAAGAAACAAACAAACAAACAAACAAACAAACAATCAAAGATTGCCTGCTAAACATAGGCTTTATTCAGCTAAATTACAACATGGCGGTTGACACTCTACAAAACCGCTGAC